>CM059204.1:43988672-44074693 GCA_030347435.1 Clarias fuscus | reverse complement strand
TTAATCTCAGTAGATAATCTCAGATGTTCTGTGAAGCCCTCAGAGGTTTGTTAAATAGCGTTATGAAGGCCAAGGAACACACCAGACAGGTCAGGGGTAGACGAAGTTTAAAGCAGGGTTAGGTTATAGGTTATAAAAATAAAATCAGGCTTTGAACATCTCATCAACCTCTGTTCAATCCATCATCTGAAAATGGAAAGAATATGGCACAACTGCAAGGGACGGATCGACCACCCCAGCACTAGTGTCCTAATTTATTCTGAGATTCCAATCCAGATATCAGGTTTCAAGTCAATCACACATCAGCCTTTATTTCATTTTATAGGACAAATGTAAAAATGTGCACCCTAGTGTATACACCGAATAAGAATAGCGTTCCTTGAATCCACAAAAACCATGCAAGGAGGCTTGCTTCAGTGTTGCCACCCCTCATAATTTAATTGAATAATTTTCTAGATCCGCCCCTGCACAACTGCAAACGTTCCAAGACATGGCCGTCCACCTAAACTGACAGTCTGGGAAAGGACAGCATTAATCAGAGAAGCAGCCAAGAGGCCCATTGTAACTCCAGAGATCCAGAGCTCAGGTGGGGGAATCTGTCACAGGACAACTATTAGTCATGTCCTCCACAAATTACAAGTCATGTGGAGTGCACGACTAATAGTTAAACGATGTATCGTTTTCCCTTCCACGTTATAATTATGTGCCACATTGTGTTGGTCTGTCAAATAAAATCCCAATGAAATGCATTTATGTTTATGGTTGTAACTTGACAAAATATGGAAACGTTCAAGGGGTATGAATACTTTTGCAAGGGAATATATATACACACAAAACACACATTTATCTATATAAAGGGTTTGTTAGTGGAATCCAGTGGAACTAAATCAATACACCGTACAGTATGGTGGTCACATGAGCATAACGACTCCATGTGTATTGCGACATTGCATTCCAAAACCATGGGGCATTAACACAGATTCATTCTTCTTCAAATGAAGAAAACATTCATGTCCAATCTGTGTTCTGTTCACTTCACAACAAGTTTTGTTCAAGTGCTGAAAAGAGGGTGTGTCTTCAGTCTAACATTAAAGACAACTGCATGGGCAGCTCAGTACTGCAGGGATTTAGATTTTTAAACCATTAAGAGATGTCTGATAGACTTGCCAAGATCCAAAGGTAAAGGATGGAGGTGAGAATAAGTTTTTAGCAAAGCAGTCATATGAAAGCCAGTCCATTTTAGGGATATGACTTTGTAGAGAAACTGTGTGTTGTGTGTTTTCTCTCAATACAGTGTGTGTGTGTGTGTGTGTGTGTGTGTGTGTGTGTGTGTGTGTGTGTGTGTGTGTGTGTCATCATCCCTCTGCACCTGCAGTCCGTCCCAGCTGCATCAGTGCTTCTCTTTATTTTGCCTGAGGTTTTTGTACAACGCTCTAACACAGTGTGAACACTGACCTACCACTGATCTGGAGGTCACTAAGACAGTAGTAAATCTCCTGCATCTTCAGGCTGGACTCCACTGATGGTCAGAGTGAAGTCAGTGTCAGCTCCACTACCTTTAAAACGATCTGGAATTCCGGAGTGTAAGGTAGTAGCGTGATGGATCAGAAGTTTAGGAGCTTCTCCAGGTTTCTGCAGGTACCAGTGTAGGTAATTACCATTATACACTTTAAGATTGGTTCTACAGTTGATGGTGACGATGTTTCCTGGAACAACAGTTTGCTCTGAAGGAGTCTGAGTCACAATTACCTGACCTCTGGATCCTGAAAAGAAATGCAGATTGTGTTTATTTGCTGTAAAGTGGTGTAGAACGAGTATGAAACAAATTGTGTGAGTCTTTGAGTTGTTAAAGATGTTAAACTCTCACCTTGAGTCCAGAGGGCCAGTGTGCAGATGAAGACGCTGATCAGAGTCATGGTTGCTGTGGCTGAAGTTGCTGAGCAGCAGATCTCAGTCATGGAGTGTTAAAGTCACAGCGCTATAAACACTCACAGAGCGCTGAAGCATGAAGTCTTAATGCAAAGTATGTGAGTGTGTGTGTGTTGCAGTGTGACAGAGGTTTTTGTATGATGGTTTCATTAGAACGCATCACTGTGGTGGACTTTCGGTGGAGGCACCAAACTCACTGTGAATGGTAAGTGTTTTTTTCTGCTTTAAAATAAATAAATGTTTTTTTTTTTTTTATCATATGAATCTGTAATCATTTCAAGGAAGCTTTGCTGAGAACATTTAATTAATATTAAGTTAATAGTTCATTTTAGTTAAGTTATGGTAAAAATGCAGTAATTGTTTTTTTTTTTAAAGCATTTTATTGTTTCATAAAGAAAGTGTTGAAATCCAGAAGAAAGCTGCTGGCTGTGGGTTTCTATGGGCAGTTTGTGCATTTGTTTCCATCATTTGTTGTGTTGACAGAAAGAGCGATAACTTTAAAAAAGCATATAATGTATTTCATTTTCTCAGTTTGAGATTGACTTATTCATTAATGTAGTATGTTGTGTTTTTCTAATTCCAATTTCCAAGGTTACAGTTCAGATTCAGCTTAGGCTGTTTCTGCTGTTCACGTTGCTTGAAGCTCAGTTGTAAAGACTGTAGTATGAAGTTCTAGTGTCTTCAACTGGGAAAGGTTCTCCTTTTATTCGAACACGTTTGTGCAGACATGGAGTTTGAAGTTTTTTGTCTCTGTTGGAATGCACAGAATTTACACCATATTTTTAAATAAATAAATGTCTGTTCTCGTTTGCAGCCGGGACCAAAGCTCCCTCCGTGTCTCTGCTCCCTCCGTCCCGTCTGCAGCTGTGTGAGGGTTCGGCCTCGCTGCTCTGCCTGCTGTCTGGCTACTCTCCACAGGGGGCGCTGGTGAGCTGGACAGTGGACGGCTCAGAGGTGAAGGATGGGGTTCTGACCAGCGCAGAAGAACTAAGGAAGGACGGTTACAGCCGGAGCAGCACCCTGACCCTCGGCAAAGACCACTGGGAAAAGGGGGAGGAGTTTATCTGTAAGGTCTCCCATGATGGCGCCAATCATCCAGTCACGTTCAGAAAGAGTCAGTGTGAAGACTAGTTTAACTCAGAGCTGCTTATGATCCATCTACAGTGGAGTTTTATTTCTACACAATGCTGACATTTCTGTCTTTACTCTCTTCACTGTCCTGTTGCTCCTCCTGGAGTTTCTGCTGAAATAAAGCTGAGTTTTGGACGTTGTCTGTTCTTTTATTCGAGTTAGTAGTGATGATCAGTGTGATGAGAGAGTGGGATTAGCTGTAGATTCAGTGCTGTGTGTTGTGCTTCAGTGAGTTTGATTGAAGGACGTTAAACATCTGCTGAAGTTTCTGCTCTATTCTAGGAGAAATGAAACTATTCAGTCATGTTAATGCAAATCTCAGTTACACCTGCTCTCTCTCTCTCTCTGTCTCACGCTCTCTCTCTTTGAAAATTAACAGTGAGACATTTTAATCTGATCTCAGGGCGGAGCTCAGCATCGAGAGTAATGGAGTTTGAATAGCAAGTTTTGTTAATGAGTCATCTAATGCAAAAATGATTATAATATTTATTAAAAATGATATTTGAATAAATTATCAAACACATCATAATTTTGAGTTTGCTATATCTACATCTTTTGCTATATCTTATCTACAGCAGACGTAGCCTATGGGTTGGCTGGGATCAAATCATATGGAAACAAACATCAATGTGGAGATATATGATTTATTTATTTTTGTGCGAGCAGCAAGAATGGAATGCTGCACGGCCCCAAACACAGACCGAAAGAAGTGGTACAATTGGTTAAACTGTCCACAGGAGCAGAGAGGACTTACAGTACTGCAGCCTCGGGTGAGATTGGCCAACTCTGGGCAGGAGGAAGCAGGGCTGGTCAAACCTCCAACAGAACAGATGGGGTTGGTCAAGTAGTCTACAGGGTAAGGTTGGAGAAGTTTTATGGAGTATATACGCTGGAGTATATGGGCAGTGTTGGGGAACGTTACGTTTTAAAGTAACTAATTACATTACAAAATTACTGTCTTTAAAAAGTAATTACAGCGTTACTTTCTGATCAAAGTAACTAGTTCGAGTACTTTTCCACTGCAGAAAATGAAAACTCCTTCGTGCTTCCTCATGCATGTTTTTTTAGTCAAGACCTTTATAATTATTCTACCATCATCACGCAGCGAAGTTTGGTCCATAATCTGTGAACTACTAATACCGCTATCTCACCTATGCGGTTTCGCGCGGTGGCCTGTAAGTACGGTTCATCACGATCGGTGAGAGATTGATAATGCGGGAAGGTGGGTTTGGACGTCGTTTCTACTGGAGCATTGGGATTGGTCTGTTTTTGCTGAAGCAGTTGGTATTCTTTCTATTACAGCAGCTGGGATTGGTCAAATCTTCTACAGGAATCGGGTAAATGATTGACCACTGATCCAAAATAAATATTATGTACTAGTTGCTAATTTGCATACCCATGAGTCCCAATGCTGCTTGCTGCTTTTTTTTTTTGGTAATTAATGCTCATTTTCTATAAGTTTTTTATTCATTAACGCCAGGTTTTGATGAACAGGGATGCTCTTTTCCTCTTTTATTTATGACCAATAGTAGGAGACATCTTATACTGTCCACATCTTAGCTCCGGTTAGACACCAGTCAGAAAGTGTTGTCTTGCCTGTTACCTAAACAAAAGGTTACCAGCGTCATACAAGGTCAACCTCCATCCTCCATCCTCTCAGCCATCATCATCAACATCATTAATGTCAATGTATAAGGAGAATGGTTTTACACAATATGCAGTGAAGATAAGCTGTGCAGATGTTCTGTATATTAAAGCCAGGTTCAAAGTATAGTCCGTTTAAAGTCTTGCCTACTTTACTTTCTCTGCATTATCTGATCATTATTTGTTAATTATTGCTACTATTAGTACTCTTTGATTATTACTTGATGATTATCATCTGATTATTATTAAATTGTTATTTGAGGAATATTATCTAATGATTATCCTTTGATGATTACTTTTTAATAGTTATTATGTAATTATTATTTGATTGTATATTTATTTGGTAATTATACTTTGGTATAAATTTATAAGTTTTTCTCTTTTTCTTTCATTTGGATCTGATTAACATCTTCTGATTAGATCGTTGGTGTGTGTGTGTGTGTGTGTGTGTGTGTGTGTGTGTGTGTGTGTGCATTGTAAAACACCACTATCATTGTTATTCTCTTAGCAAACTCAAACCTCACTGATTACATTCACACACACACACAGGTCATGGACACGGACCCATTCCCCATGGCTATCTGATATTTGTTTTATTTTATTCTAATCAATCCACTATTTTTGACTCTTTTTTTTTATACCTGCTACAGTGTGTGTCCTTGTCTTATACAAACAGTGATATGGCCTGTGACTGTGAGAAACATTTCAAGAAATGAACAACCAGCATAGACGTTGGAATTATAACGGTGGAAAAGATCTCAGTGTATAAATGAGGTCCACTTACACTCGCTCAGATCTGTAGGAGTGCACTGTCGAAGGCGACTCGTCATGCTCCCTCTCTGGTGTTTCAGTGCGCTTCTCTCGAGCGCTATTCTCGGGTTTCCACTCCACACTAATGTTACGTTGGACAGCACAAGGTGAGACTATGATGGCTACAATGATATGATATATAAGTTGTATTATGTGAAGTGTAAATTTGCAGGTTGTTTTAAAGCAGGAGTCAGAAAAGTAGAACACTAAAGATGATTATTTCTGCCTCCAGTGAAACCAACTCCACTTCTAATCCCATTTACTCAAAAAATGAATCCATGCATCTAAGGTCAATAAAGTTCAGTTGTTTCTGCCACATGAAATAAAATAGAAGAGACTATGATGGCACAAAATATTATTTCTTGTAATAAGGTATGATGCACAGTGTAAATTTGTTTTAAAAGCAATTCTTTAAGATGATTATTTTTTCCCTCCAGTGAACCCAACTCCACTTCTAAAGCCAGTAACTCAGAAAACAACAAATCCATATTTGCATTGTAAGTAAAGTTCTGACATTTCTGTCACAAGAAAGTAAAACAGTTTACACATGGTCACATGGTCTGTTCCTTAATTTTCTTGCGTGGATAATTTTAGTTGCTTGTAGGTTTCATTTACATTATAAAATAAGAAATAGCTAATTAATATAATAAAAAAAAAAACTTTCATCATTTTAATAAACATGTTGTTAAAAAAAAGTGATCAAAATCAGCCTGGGTTCCATGTCCAGCAGGCTGTGGTGGGTGCACTGGGTGTTCTGGTGCCTCTCTGTTACACCCAGCACTGACTGGTTTTGGCGAGTTCTAATACATTGGCTGTTCTTTGGAATTGGCTTTGATGGCGAGGCCTTTAATCCCCGTGAGCATGGTGGAGCCTTGAGTACCCATGTCCCTATATACAGTATGGTGCAAAAGTTGTATGGTCTATACAAATAAAATGTAATCGAATTCCATTGAATTGGGCACTTGTGTCTTATATTTATTTATTGTACAAACTTTTTATGCCTGTTTATTTTATCATTTTATTATCAAGTCAGTACAAAAAACACTATTGATTTCTACATGTTAATATTACATCAGAAATATTTTACTCTTACAGGAAAATATCTGTAGTCCAGAAAAAGAAAGCAACATACAAATAATAATAATAATAATAATAATAATAATAATAATACATTTTTAAAAAACAGTTGAGGTAACTTAAAATAATAAGGTGTCACGTTCCGGGGTGTTGTGAGGCATAAACGCAGGGGATCCAGGTTTTTAAAGGAAACGATGTTTATTTAAAGTCAAAACAGGCAGGGAAACTCAACAAAACAAAGATACTTTAAATGAAACTGAAACAAAAACACGTATAGACGGAGAAACAAAAGACACTAAGAAACATGCTGACATGACTAAGGTAAATGAACAGTTGCAAGACAACACAGGAGAACTAAAACAAGCTATTTATAAAGAAACTAATGAGCAAGTCGGTTCAGGTGAGCGCCCTCACGTCACCTGACCGAAGTGCATAAAGGGAAATGAAGTAAAACGAAAAGAACTACAAACAAAATTCACAGGGCGCTTTGGCGCCCTCTAGGGGTTATCCCTGACATAACCCCCCCTCAAAGGGCGCAACTCCGGGGCGCCACAGGAGGTCCAGGGCATCCCCCCCAGGGTCCAATGTCCGCCCCTCTCACCCAGAGGCTGGCACCTATGGCCAGTTGTTCCGATGGCTTCATGCCCCCGTTGAAGCAGGGCGGCGGAGACGGAGGAGGCTCGCCGTCCTCTTTGACGCTGGGCGGCGAAGGCAGTGGGTGCTCGCCGTCCTCGGTGACGCAGGGCGGCAGAGGATGAGGAGGCTCGCTGTCCTCGGCGACGCATGACAGCGGCGGCGGAAGCTCGTTGTCCTCGGCGGCGCATGAAGGCGGCGGCGGAGGAAGAGGATGGAGCTCGTGCTCCTCGGCGGCGCATGAAGGCGGCGGTGGAGGAAGAGGATGGAGCTCGTGCTCCTCGGCGGCGCAGGAAGGCGGCGGCGGAGGAAGAGGATGGAGCTCGTGCTCCTCGGCGGCGCAGGAAGGCGGCGGCGGAGGAAGAGGATGGAGCTCGTGCTCCTCGGCGGCGCAGGAAGGCGGCGGCGGAGGAAGAGGATGGAGCTCGTGCTCCTCGGCGGCGCAGGAAGGCGGCGGCGGAGGAAGAGGATGGAGCTCGTGCTCCTCGGCGGCGCATGAAGGCGGCGGCGGAGGAAGAGGATGGAGCTCGTGCTCCTCGGCGGCGCATGAAGGCGGCGGCGGAGGAAGAGGATGGAGCTCGTGCTCCTCGGCGGCGCATGAAGGCGGCGGCGGAGGAAGAGGATGGAGCTCGTGCTCCTCGGCGGCGCATGAAGGCGGCGGCGGAGGAAGAGGATGGAGCTCGTGCTCCTCGGCGGCGCATGAAGGCGGCGGCGGAGGAAGAGGATGGAGCTCGTGCTCCTCGGCGGCGCATGAAGGCGGCGGCGGAGGAAGAGGATGGAGCTCGTGCTCCTCGGCGGCGCATGAAGGCGGCGGCGGAGGAAGAGGAAGGAGCTCGTGCTCCTCGGCGGCGCATGAAGGCGGCGGCGGAGGAAGAGGAAGGAGCTCGTGCTCCTCGGCGGCGCATGAAGGCGGCGGCGGAGGAAGAGGAAGCTCGTTATCCTCGGCGGCGCATGAAGGCGGCGGTGGAGGAAGAGGAAGCTCGCTGACCTCGGCGACGCATGAAGGCGGCGGCGGAGGAAGAGGAAGCTCGTTATCCTCGGCGGCGCATGAAGGCGGCGGCGGAGGAAGATGAAGCTCGCTGTCCTCAACGGCGCCGTGCCGCGTCGGAGGAAGAGGATGGAGCTCGTGATCCTCGGCGGCGCATGAAGGCGGCGGCGGAGGAAGAGGATGGAGCTCGTGCTCCTCGGCGGCGCATGAAGGCGGCGGCGGAGGAAGAGGAATCTCGTGATCCTCAGCGGCGCATGACAGCGACGGCGGAGGAAGAGGATGGAGCTCGTGCTCCTCGGCGGCGCATGAAGGCGGCGGCGGAGGAAGAGGATGGAGCTCGTGCTCCTCGACGGCGCATGAAGGCGGCGGCGGGGGAAGAGGAAGCTCGTTATCCTCAGCGGCGCTGTGCATCGACGGAAGCTCGCCATCCTCGGCAGCACTGTGCAGCGACGGAAGCTCGCCGTCCTCGAAGGCACTGTGCAGCGACGGTAGCTCGCCGTCCTCGAAGGCACAGTGCAGCGACGGTAGCTCGCCGTCCTCGAAGGCACAGTGCAGCGACGGTAGCTCGCCGTCCTCGAAGGCACAGTGCAGCGACGGTAGCTCGCCGTCCTCGAAGGCACAGTGCAGCGACGGTCGCTCGCCCTCCTCTTCGCCGCATTGCAGCGGCAGCAGCTCGCTGTGCTCAGCGGCGCGGTGCAGCTGTGCTAGCAGCCCTTGGAGCCTGGCCACCTGCTCCCGCAGGTCACGAATGCGCTCTTCGTTTCTCAGAGCGCATCGCCGAAAGCTGCTCCAATAACTCTGGGAGGCTGCTCCCAGCTGCACGTCCCGCTCACACTCCGCTCTTTTGCCGTTACGCCGTTTGGTTCCCCGGCTACCTTCCACGCCGGCTCCCCAAACTCCAAACATCGTTGCCCCCCCCAAAAAGAATCTCCCCGGGGAAGGGCTCCTCTGCTATGCCTCTTTTTAGGTCTTGCAATCTGTCACGTTTTCGGGGTGTTGTGAGCCATAAACGCAGGGGATCCAGGTTTTTAAAGGAAACGATGTTTATTTAAAGTCAAAACAGGCAGGGAAACTCAACAAAACAAAGATACTTTAAATGAAACTGAAACAAAAACACGTATAGACGGAGAAACAAAAGACACTAAGAAACATGCTGACATGACTAAGGTAAATGAACAGTTGCAAGACAACACAGGAGAACTAAAACAAGCTATTTATAAAGAAACTAATGAGCAAGTCGGTTCAGGTGAGCGCCCTCACGTCACCTGACCGAAGTGCATAAAGGGAAATGAAGTAAAACGAAAAGAACTACAAACAAAATTCACAGGGCGCTTTGGCGCCCTCTAGGGGTTATCCCTGACATAAGGCAACCTATCACAAGCACTTTTATGAGTTAACTGAACAAACAGGGTCTGACAAAGACAAAGCAACTCAAAGTATTTTGTTAAAATCCTTAGTTCTCACAAAATAAATATATTTGTTTACCTAACAAATAACAAAACAAAACAAAAATTGTTTGCTGAAGGCAATTATGACAGTTTGATCCATTATGTATTCATGGTTATTTTCATAATTAAAATGTAACAAACCACAAAACAAATGTCTCTTTTTTTAAGTCAGTTAAGTCAGCCTTTATTGGTCACACATACATTACTGCACAGTGAAATCCTTTATTCTTCACATATCCCAGCTTCTTGTCAGTAGGCCGGGGTCAGAGCGCAGGGTCAGCCATTTTTACGGCACCCCTGGAGCAGACAGGGTTAAGGGCCTTGCTCAAGGGCCCAACAGCGGCAACCTGGCGGAGCTCGAACCGCCGATCTTCCGATCTGTAACTCAGAGCCTTAACACACTGAGCCACCACTCAATTAACTCAGTTCAATATGTAAAGTTGCGAACCCGAATAATTTCCATACGACTGAAGAAACCGCGCCTCTGTTGGAAACGAGCTCTTTGGTTCCATCAGCGCGCGCTGAGTCACTGAGGGGGCGTCACAAAACTACAGAAGCTCGCGGTGCCGCACCAAAGTGAAACTGTAAAATCGATTTTCATTTTTCAAAATCGACATAAACCATAAATTCTAATTAATCAAAAATAACGATTAAATCGCCCCGTTCTAGTTTCAAATGATCATGCTGCATATGTGCTCCATATGCGCATGCACCATCAAGAAACGCACGCTTTAACACAAAAACTAACATTTTAATGTAAGTTCTACAAAACATTTTTAGTATTATACAGTTTTTAACATTGAAGCAGCTTATTTGTTGAATAAACTAAGTATTATTTCTGAACATTTCAAATAAAAATATCTTAATTCAGTTTACTTTTTATACTTTATTTAGATAACTTTTCAGAAGTTGGCTTTTTTACAGTGTACTACTACTACTACTATTACTAATAATAATAATAATAATACAAACAACAACAACAACAACAACAATAATAATAATGATAATAATAATACAAACAACAACAACAACAACAACAACAACAATAATAATAATAATAATAATAATAATAATAATAATAATAATAAATGGCTGGTTCTGCAGCATGTTCAGTAAAACTAAGCAGCACATTTCCTTATAAAACTGCACACACTGTACTTATATTTTAATCAAATATTCATCACACCAATTATTAACTAGTGTTTACTGCTTTTTATAGTATTTTCGATTGTAAAAAGTTGAAACATGAAATAGTTCTATTGTAAAAAGTGCTATAGAAATAATATTGCACTAAATCTTTTGACAGCTTTGACAAAACTGGGATTTCACATTAGATTTCAATAAAAAAAAAATAGAAATAGAAGCTCAGTGATATTGTCAGGGATAACCCCTAGAGGGCGCCAAAGCGCCCTGTGATTTTTGTGTGTAGTTCCTTATGATTTCACTTCATTTCCCATTAAGCACCTCGGTCAGGTGTCGTTGGGCGCTCACCTGAACCGACTTGCTCCTTAGTTTCATTATAAATGGTTTATCGTTATAAACGGTCTTGCATCTGTTGAATTATGGTGGTTAATGTCTGTGAGTTTAGTTCGTGTTTACCGGTGTCTTTATTCGTGTTTTGGTTTCGTTTTACTTATAAAGTCTATTTGTTCTGTTTAATTTCCCTGTTTTGTGTTCCTAATAAAACATCGTTTCCTTTATACCATCTGGACCTCTGCGTTTATGCCTCGCACCCGAGAACGTGACAGATATGAGCAAAGCCAATACATTGATGCAAGTAATAATTTTGCACCATAATTATAATCCTTCTGAAAACAAATACTGTAAGGGCAGAAATAACCAGTTAATAAAAACTAACATCCTGGATGTTTGCCTCACATTACGTTTCCATTTTCACATGTTAGAATTAGTGTTAGAATTGTGCAGTATTTATGGTATTATGAATGAAGAGAGCAGAATAATCGACATGGATGGACTGAGATGAAGAATGATGATGACAATTCAGTGATAATGATCAATCACTTTTCACAGGGGCTGCAACCAACCCCAGGACTGCCTTGCCTTACTGTGAGTACTCTGTGCAATGTCAATCATTTCAGCAAGAAATATCATGGAGTATTAGCTACCTAAGATGTATTTCAGGGAAGCGGATTAGGGCCACCATCAACAATTGATTTGAGTTCTGATTTTATTCTCAGAAGGTTTTATATGAGAATAAAATCGGAATCCTGAGAAAATGTCAATACATCGTTTATGGTGCCCCTAATCCTCTTCCGTAGTTTTTGTATTAAATCAACACCTGTGTATGAAACAAATACTGCAAAGAATAAAGACATAACACATTGAAACACAAAGTGTAAACTTCTCTGTCCTGAAGATGTCCGAAAAATGAAAGTTACAGCTTTACCTTCCATAAATGTTAAAAGCAGACACACAAAAATAATAAAATCATTCATTTCTTCCTACAGAAGTCCTGATCATATAAACAGTTACTTCACACAGTGTTTTAATTTGTGACATGGAGCATGCATTGTACACGTTCCGATGAATGAGTGGTCGCTATAGAAAAGATTATGTATTATATCGGACACGTTAATATAAACCTGCGCTACTGTCAGAGCTGCTGTTAGAGAGAATTAATCAACACCTTCTGACCAATCAGAATGCAGAACTCAGCACTAGCATAATTAATAAGGACCGCACATGTTTGTGTTATATTTACCACACACACACACACACACACACACACACACACAATAACTGCAGATTTAACTGTAATTCTGAATGGTTCAATATCAAGATTAAGCGACTGGTTAACTGTAATTTTTGTCCTTTATTAGTTTCAGACAGCATCTTGCTGCTTCTCGTGCGTAAGTGCTCCTACTATACTTCATTACTACTGTTGTGCTCCATAAAGTTGTACACACGGAAGAATACTGATGAACATCATTTTGTCTCACTTCTGTCTGTCAAAGAAGAAAACTTCCTCGATGGTTACCTACAATGCACCTCATACATGGCCTGGATAACGCTCTGCAGTATGGTGATGAGAAAAGTCCCGATACCCGGAGCCCTCATTCTCCTGGAAAGAAATGAGAGATGAGAAAAGATTCCTTAGCCATTTCGCACTACAACATTCAGCATTGTGACTGATTTCACATTTCACATTCAGCACTTTTTTTGTGAATATTATATATTATAGTGTAATAGTATAATATTATAATATATAGTAGTATAATAGTATAATGTCATAATAGTATAAATTATTATAATTACTATAAATAATTGTAATTTTATATTTTAAAAAAAAAGGAGTTAATTCCACTTTCTTGCTCTCTTCCTCATAGATCTGATATCAACGTGTTAAATCCTCACTGCTGCTATCTTCCTGTCTCCTCTCGCATCTGTTCTTAAAGGTGCAAGTGCTCCCACGCTCACCTTCCCATTCTCTCTCTCTCCTTGTCTCCTTCCCTCTCTCCCCCTAACTCGACCCAGCACGTCCTGATTCGTCTCTGGACGAGCACTGACCAGAACATATAACTATAAAAATATATTCTTTCTGACAATGTGTGTGTGTGTGTGTGTGTGTGTGTGTGTGTGTGTGTGTGTGTGTGTGTGTGTGTGTGTGTGTGTTTGACTGAGTCTTCACTTCTTCTACTACGCAACTTCAAAACTTTATAACAGTATAAATAATGTAATTCAGAATGATGCCAAACTGTAATTTAATTCATAAATGTTAACAACTATGGGACAAAAAATATATAAATGTTGTAACATTGTGGGTTTTTTGTGTATATCTGACTGCAACTTGCTTATTATATAGGTTTTTTTTTTTTTAAAGCTAGATATGATTAACAGATCAGAAAACATTAAAGCTAACATTAATTAGCATTAACAACCTGTGACTTTCAGTAGTAATACACAAATGAGTAATATTAACAAAGTAAATAACACTTGCATTCATTCATGTTTTGTTAATAAACAAACTCCATGAAAAACCATCTGGAATATGTTTCATTCGATGATTCAAAAACAAATCATTTATACCATTTAAATGCTATTATTATTATTATTATTATTATTATTATTGGGAAAAGTCATAGATAAAAAATAATATAATAAAGCCATAACTACAAAAAAAGTACTGTATAGTAATAAATGCACATAAAAGTAATACATGTGCACTTTTAAATAAGAGTAAATAAAATAAAACCCTGATAAATAGCAAACTCAAACTCAGTCTCTTAGTGCTGCTAGATCAATGTATCTCCCCACTCTTACAGAAGATAACTAAAATAAACCTAGATTCGTAGACCATCACAAAAAAAGAGGTAAACAGATAATCCCAGAAATAACTGAATAATGTACCTTTTAAAAATAGTTAACTCTTCAATCAGCAATGGCTACTTTGCTAAATATTTGAAATTAGCAGTTATTAAACCATTAATTAAGAAGTCTGACCTCGACCCCTGTCAGCGGTCTAACTACAGGACGATATCAAACCTCCCCTTTATCTCTAAGATCCTGGAAAAAGTACTAGCACAACAGCAATGTTCATAGCTACATAGGAATAACATTCATGAAATGTATCAGTCAGGATTTAGGCCTCATCACAGCACAGAGACAGCTCTGAAGTAATAAATTACCTCCTATTGGCTTCTGATCAGGGTTGTGACTCTTTGCTCAAGTTACTCAAACTTAGTGCAGCTTTTAACACCATTGATCATAGTATTCTTCTCCATAGATTAGAAAATGTGGTAGGAACTAGTTAGTGGTGCTTGCCATGACAAAACTCTGGCCTGGGGCGTGGCTTGACAGCTTCACAATGATCCTGAGAGTCTGATTGGTTCCCTGAATAAAGTGAGCCCACCTCCATGTCTCTATGACAATGGGATCCACAGTTAGGTTCAGTTTCAAAGTTCCTATGGAAGTTGCCATCGCAGGGATTGCAACTGTGGGCATTTCGTGTTTCCATCGGGAGTACCTTCACCATAATGTCAGTTGGACAAAAGTGAGCACCTCTTGCACCCCAGGGGTACAACTTATATCCTTTTGCAGGGCATGTTCTGACACAGCTTTCAAGCCTCTTCAAATGTGGTACATTTAATATTTCTACAAAATAATTTCTCTACGATAGAATCTATCAAAGTTCTCAATGTTAAGTATGTGGGATTTTTTGAGCGGTAAATTGACCCCCCCCCCCCCCCCCCCCAACTCCTTAGATAAGCCATAAAACCCCATTCCCGAATAAGCCGCCCGATTTGACACCTCTTTCATGGGGCTATGAAAAACAGTCCAAACTAGTTATGTGCCAGAGTTTTTATGGAATAATAATAATAATAATAATAATAATAATAATAATAATAAGCCTGCAAGATAATACAAGTGATTAGCACCACTAATTAAGGGAACTGCCCTCTACTGGCTCAGATCCTATTTGACTGATCAGTATCAGTTTGTAGATTTAAATAGTGACTATTCTGTGTGTTCTAATGTGAAGGTATCCCACAGGGTTCGGTTTTGGTCCTATTGACAACTCAGGAGTCGTCGCCCTCGGTTTGCTCATCAGGGACTATCTGATCATTTTGATTTATACACAATTCATACACATCTCCTTTTTTTTATGTTGTGAAGCTGCTTTATAACAATAACCATTGTTAAAAGCGCTATATAAATAAAACTGAAATTAATTGAAACTTTACTGGTTACTTTCCACATCATTCACACAGACACAGGTCATGGACTTGAATCCATTCTCATGGCTATCTGATATTTGTTTTCTTTTATTCTAATCAATTCATCATTTTTCACTCTTTCAAACACTGATATAGCCTGGGCCTGTGAGAACCATCTCCACAGATGGACAATCAACACAGATGATAAAATGGTGGGAAAGATCTCAGTGTATCTCAGTGTATAAACGATGTCCACAGATCTGTAGGAGTGCACTGTCGAAGGCGACTCGTCATGCTCTCTCTCTGGTGTTTCAGTGCGCTTCTCTCGAGTGCTGATCTCGGGTTTTCACTCCACACTAATGTCACGTTGGACAGCACAAGGTGAGACTATGGTGGCTACAATGATAAGATATGTTGTTTATTAGACTAAGTTGTATTATACACACGTGGACAAAATTGTTGGTACCCTTTGGTCAATGAAAGAAAAACTCACAATGGTCACAGAAATAACTTTAATCTAACAAAAGTAATAATTTAAAAAAATTCTATGAATGTTAACCAATGAAAGTCAGACATTGCTTTTCAACCATGCTTCAACAGAATTATTTAAAAAAATAAACTCATGGAACAGGCCTGGACAAAAATGATGGTACCCCTAGAAAATACTGAAAATAATGTGATCAAAGGGACATGTTAATTCAAGGTGTGTCCACTAATTAGCATCACAGGTGTCTACAATCTTGTAATCAGTCAGTGGGCCTATATATAGGGCTCCAGGTAGTCACTGTGTTGTTTGGTGACATGGTATGTACCACACTCAACATGGACCAGAGGAAGCGAAGGAAAAAGTTGTCTCAGGAGATTCGAAAGAAAATTATAGACAAGCATGTTAAAGGTAAAGGCTATAAGACCATTTCCAAGCAGCTAGATGTTCCTGTGACTACAGTTGCACATATTATTCAGAAATTTAAGATCCATGGGACTGTAGCCAACCTCCCTGGACGTGGCCGCAGGAGGAAAATTGATGACAAATCAAAGAGACGGATAATCCGAATGGTAACAAAAGAGCCCAGAAAGACTTCTAAAGAGATCCAAGGTGAACTTCATGCTCAAGGAACATCAGTGTCAGATCGCACCATCCGTCGTTGTTTGAGCCAAAGTGGACTACATGGGAGACGACCAAGGAGGACACCATTGTTGAAAACAAATCATAAAAAAGCCAGACTGGAATATGCCAAACTACATGTTGACAAGCCACAAAGGCTAATTTACATTAACTGTGACTTACATTAACAATAAACAAAGTAACTTACTGTTAACAAAGTAAATAACACTTGTATTCATTTATATTCTGCTAATAAACAAATGAAAAAACATCTAATAAACATTTTGATTATGGGTTTTTATTACATAAGTAAAAAGAAATCCACAACAACTAAAACAAATGCCAATATTATTATTATTTTTTTTAATTATTATTATTAAATACACATTCATGGCATTTGGCAGATGCTCAGTTGCTCAGATCCTCGCTCAGCAGCATTATGTGGCAATGGAGTTCTTCAGACCATATTCCAGGACTCGGATTGTGAAAGAGTGGTTCTCGGAGGATGAGGAATCGTTTTCACTCATCAACTGGACTGTAATGTGTGTGTGCAACCTCATTTTCAGCCAGCCAGTGTATATTAGAGGCATTTTCTGTACTAAACACTGTCTTAACCCTTCCACATAAAACACATCTTCTTGTAAAAGAAACTCAACATTTAGTGCAATGATTTATGCACTGTACAATGACATCATTAGTAGCAAGGCCATGGTATGGCTACTATTTGCGCCGGGAGATGCTAAGCTGCGTTTTGTTGCTGATTACCTGTAGTATGCAATGACATTAAAGTTTCTATCCTGTATCAAATCCAACTAGATAAATGTTGAATGAATTATGATTGTATTATTGTCAGTACTCTTACAGTGATATTTCTTGGGACAACAGGTATCATTGTGTTCTTGAAAACTTTGGAGACACATACTGAATAAATAACAAAATTTAAAAAACTCAAGTTGAGCCAGGAATTTACCTTACCTGAGATGCAGTGATTTATAAAACCGGCCGCCTGGCACTAAAGAGGTGAAGATGGCCTTTTTGTGGACTTTTTTTTTAAATATATGTAAAATATGTAACAGGTAATATTGTGTTCTTGTAGCATAACAAATAGCTATACCATGGACACTAAATCACCTACACCGCTAGCTTTGGCACGCTATCTCATTAAGAATTGGTCATGTTCATAGCCCTTATTTTAACCCAAAATCCCATATTTGCATCCAGTTTACAGTGACGTGTCCATTGGAAATGTGTTATATTTTGTGACTATATTTCAACCTACAGAAATCCACACAGAACTGTAACAATGTTTAGGGAAGAGAAAAATGAGGCCACATGTTTAATTGCAGAAGTTAGATTACATATCCGGCATGCATTGTCATGTGTGTTCCCAGAATGTGCTGAAGCAAACGTAAAAGCGTCAGTGATGAAGCTGGCACTGCTAAGTAACCCCAAGCAATAACGATGAAGACAAAAGTGGAAATATTTGAGAGAATGAAGGGAGGTGAAAAGATGGCAGGCATTGCTTGTTATTTTAACATGAATCATTCAACCATTCTTTAGTTCTTTCAATTCTAGAGAACAATGTACTGTAATTTACTGTGTATAGCCAAAGATGTCCCAGTACCTAGACAATGTTTGGTGGACTTACAAACAAATTGGACAAACAAGCTCTCGAATGGAACAGATTTAGTTTTTATATCCCGACTGTCATTCCAAAAAGCTGCTGATCCTTCAAGGCTAGACAAGAGGCAGAGGGAGATGTTCCACCCAGGAGCCTCAGCTTTATCATTTATGAGATTATTGTGTTGAACAGCATCCTTAAATTATTGTACTTTTTGTCTGGACGGTTCAGAGAAAGGTGGATCGTAGCAGATTTGGCGCTCTCTGTTGAGTTGTTGGAACTGAAATGGGTCCAGTATAGTGGAAAGACTACTCCTTATATGTCCAACGACTCTCTGGTCGAAGCTCTTCATGTGCGAGTGTGACGCGTCGGTAGTCATTCAGGCAGGACACAGATGATTCCTTAGGTGTGGGAATCATGGGGAACATCTTAACACACACTAGGGACAACTGCTACTTATAACTTAAAAATTTTATCAGACCCCAGTCTAGGGTTGGGCATGGTAACAGAAACAGTGTGATGGGGAAGAGACGTGACTGAATAAAAACATTGGCAAACTTCTATTGAATATAAGGATTTATTTTAAAAAATAAATTACATATAATATGTATAAATATAAACCTGGCTTAAATCAGGTGTGTCAATGATGGCAGCATGAAAAGAAGATACATGACCTAAACTAATAAAGAAAAAGACCTTCAATTCCTCTTTTAGCCTAAATAATTAAAGATGCATAAATGAATGTTAATGTGCAAAGTACAGTGTTCTGCTCTGAGAAATCATATTAATCATAAAGGAAAACACTTTGAAATACAGGATGTGAACTTCACTGTGGTAACAATGGCATTTGTTCCTTTGTTCCTTTGTTCCTTGTCCTAAAAAAAGTCATTGAAATGATCCAAATATTCAGATATCAGCAAATAACACACCTAATACGTACATAGTTGTAGTTCTTGGTCATTTCATCCATTTACAGTCACAATGTCTTTACAATGAAGAGTTGCTTTTGTGTCCCTTGTAGAACTTCAAAATCATTGGTGTCTTTGCTTTTTCTATGACATTCATAAAGATTACTGCGGCACCCCTGAGACAAACTTCCTACCCTGGTAACGTACCTGACTGCACGCTACTCCCTATTTAAATAATAAGGCTACATACGAACCTATAAATGCATGTCAGTCTCAGCTGTCAACAAGATCCTTCAGTTTCATTAAAATCAAATCAACTCTACTTATCTACAGCATTTGCATAACAAGAGCTTATAAGACATGGAATAATAACGTCTTGACATGCTTACGGTGTTATGTTTTGAGTGAAAAGATTTGGCATACAAATGATGCTTTCTACTTTCTAATCAGAGACTGGGACACGGTCAATTCTGATCAGCTGTTGCCTTTCCAACCTGACATGCTCATAGTTTACCTTCTTTGAGCAGGAGAGAGGAAGTTAGAGAGAGGGAGAGATTAGAACATCTAATGAACTTTAGCTTTCTTCTTGTATTTTGATGGTTTTAGAATCCGTATAAACAAAGTGCAGATTGGTCCTACATACAAACTCCACAAATTGGTGCATACTGCATGCAAGATCTGCAAAAGTAAGAAGGCTTGAACAGGCTTGTTGAAAACACATAAAAGTAGGGAAAACACTAACATCAGTGGGTTAGCACAGTCCAGCTGGGCATCATCTAGAAAAAGACAAAAAAAAATGTATGAATCTTTTAATTGATCTAGATCTTCTATATACTGTATCACACATCTAAAACAACAAGAACAGTGTCAGTGACTCTCATTATCTGTAACTAGAATAAAGAAAACTCTTTGACATCTGCTCACCTCTGACATCTGGCATCACATTTGGTTCTTTAGGAGAAAAAGAAAAACATCTTAAACATAAACAATATATTTACATATTTCGTTACATCCTACTCTATATCTATCCTTTGCACCCATACTAAATGTGTAATTTGTCTACTTCTTATCTGTACATCAGTAATTTCTGCATATCTCCTTACTCAGATAGATGCGCACACAGATTTCAAAAGGAGACAGGCGGCACTAATGATGTCGCATCTAAACAGCGTGCATCGTGTTTTCAGGCACGATCCATGCATGAATAGGATGTATCGTTCACAAAACCACCTTTTCAAGAGGACTCAGACACGGTTTCTGAGCACAGAACAGTTGTGTTCTCACTGATCAACATCAGTTCACTGATCAACCTGAACCAGACTTTGTTAAACCACTTTCAGGACCAGGACTAGGACTAAGGTTTCTAGTTTATACGCTAATGATGATAATGTGATCCGATCACCTTGTGTGAAGCAAACATAAACCACAGGAAATGTCCACAGTTACCCACGATCCCTCCCTCTACATCAGAACACAAAGACACTAATACACACTAAAAAAAAGGTACGAAAGGAACGAAATGAACTCACAGAAGTCTAAATTATCTCAGCTCTTACTCTCAGCTATGACTGAAAACTCCTTCAAACATTTTTTTTAACTTTGTTTTTAACCTGAATCCATTCAGTAATCACCTGTTTTTCTTTACTTACCCTGAACAGAGAGCGTAACACTCTGGATGAACTGCCAGTTTGAGGTTGCAGACCTCCTGTTCACATGTGTGCCTCCTGATTTGATGTAGCTCATATAGACAGCGGCATCAGTAACACTGACGTTCTTCAGCACCAGGGAACAGCTTCCTTTACACAGTTCTTCTTCAGGAACGTCCACACGGCCCTCGTATCCCGAACCCGGGAACGACATCGCACCCCATCTCTCAAACACGGCCTGAGAATCAGTTTTCCAGTAGACACGTGTTTGGGTGGACACCTCACTCACTTTACATGGCAGGACGACTGTGTCTCCTAATCGTGCTGATATGACCTGCGAGTCTGTGGAGACGGAGGCACCCACTCCAGTGATGAACCACAAGGTGAAAATGAGGTTCAGGAGGAGTGTTAGAAGAAGTGTGTGCAGGTCTTCTAAAACAAGGAGTGAATTTAAATGAAGTGATGTTACAGCTGATAATTGACATGACTTTAGTTATTAATAATTGATATAATTGACATATGACATGACTTGATGGTCATACTTTGTTTTTTGTTTTTTTAGAAACTGGATCTCCTGGGGTTTTCATGCACACTTTAGAATTTACACAGAATAGGTAGGTAGGTACAACTTTATTGACATTGCTTAGCACAGGTACTCAGCAACGAAACGCAGTTTAGCATCGACAAGAAGTGCAAATAGCAGTGTACATACACATCAGTGCAATACTGGCGTGGTGCAAATTATAAGGTGCAGGTTAAATAAATAGAGTTTTATATACTGTAGATACTAGAAGTGCATAGAACTTAGCCTAGAAGGAATTTAATTGCACACTCATAAGCACGTTTTAAAAGAAGAGTGGTTTTCAAACGCCATCTGTAGAATTTTAGAATGAACAAAAATTATTACGCGTTACCGTGAAGTGTGCGAAATGAAGGTGTGAGATTGCGTTGATTGAGTAGATTTCAATTTTTTAATAAGCGCGTATTAAAAAATGTCCGGCACCATCTGTTAATTTTGAGATTAACTAATTATTTTTTTCAAGGTCGTTACTCATCTTACATCCCCACAAATAATTATTTTTTACAAATGTCTTTAACACACACTGCATAAATACACAGCAAATGAAATGCGGTAAATATTGTGCAACAAATATTGTGCTCTCTGCCCGCCATTCCCCGCTCACCAGCCTGCGCACACATGTCAGCTTGTGCACACCTTCCCCTTTTCCTTTCCATCCTCCTTTAAACTTTCTACTTCCTCATTTTTTTTTTAAAATAAAAATTTCCCTTCCTCATAAGACCGTGCCCTGTGTTTCTTGGGCCGTCCGTGTGCCGTACTATAAAAAAGCAGTGCAGAGATAAATTGTGTATATATTGAAAGTTTGGAATATACAGTATATATAAATCTACGGGTATATAAGATGGGTCTACGGTTGGACAAGATGGGTCCAAGATGCAGCGGCCACTCCGGAGCCAAAATGGTGCTACATTGTTTACGTCGTATCGTAGCGCTTTTATTTTACAAAGTTTATGGACACCGGCACAAACGGTGTTCATACTTACCACCGCCAGACACTTTTACAACTCAATAAACCGGCATATTTCATTCAAGATGAGTTGCGGGAGAAGCTACGCGACCTCGGCTTGCTTCGGGAACCAGGCCTCCAGTCCTCGGCGTTGCCTGATGCCGGTGGCCGAAGGAGGGGACATTGTGAGCGGTGCACGAGGAAGCGGAAGCGCGGCAAGCGAGCGGGAGTCTGTGCTAGGCTAAAAACAAACCCTAGCCGGCCGGCTCTTCCGTCCATCATCTTATCTAACATCTGCTCCCTGGAAAATAAACTGGACTACATCCGACTGCAACAGGCTACACAGCGTGAGGTTAGGGACTGCTGTGTGTTTGTTTTCACGGAGACATGGCTCAGCGACAGAGTTCCAGACACCGGCATTCAGCTAGACGGACTAGCCTTGTTTCGCGCCGACAGAAACGCAGCTCTGTGCGGTAAGACTCGCGCCGGCGGCTTGTGTGTCTACATCAACACGAAATGGTGTAAGAACTCTGTGCTAGTTTCTAGCTTTTGCTCATCGCTGGTGGAGATTGTGACTGTTAGATGTAGACCTGCTAAGGAAGCGCTCTGTGAACTGTATGCTAAGATCAGTAATCTGCAGAACACACACCCGGATGGATTGTTTATTGTTGCTGGAGATTTCAACCATGCAAATCTCAAGTCAGTGCTTCCTAAATTCCATCAGCATGTGGACTTTGCAACGAGATGGGAAAACACGCTGGATCTTGTTTACACAAACATCCCCGGCGCATATCGGGCAGAGCCCCGCCCCCACCTCGGCTACTCAGACCACATCTCTGTTATGCTAATTCCAGCATACAGACCACTCGTCAGGCGTTCAAAACCGGTTCTGAAGCAGGTGAAAACCTGGCCAGCAGGAGCCATCTCTGCTCTTCAGGACTGTTTCGAGAACACTGACTGGAACATGTTTAGGGAGGCTGCAACTTACGGCGACTACACCGACTTGGAGGAGTACACGTCATCAGTGACCAGCTACATCAACAAGTGCACCGATGACGTCACTGTCTCCAAGAACATCATCTCACGACCCAACCAGAAACGATGGATTACTGTGGAGGTGCGTGCACTACTGAGAACCAGAGACTCTGCCTTCAAAGCGGGGGACAAGGCGGCCCTAAGAACAGCAAGGGCCAAACTGTCCCAGACCATCAGAGAGGCGAAGCGCGCACACGCCCAGAGAATCCACAATCACTTCAGGGACAGCGGTGACACACGGCGCATGTGGGAGGGTATACAAGCCATCACCAACTACAGGACTTCATCACATGCCTGTGACAGTGACGGCTCCCTTCCAGATGCGCTGAACAACTTCTACGCACGGTTCGACATGCAGAACAGCGTGACGCCGAGGAAGACTATCCCTCCGCCGAACGACCAGGTGCTGTGTCTCACCACGGCTGATGTGAGGAAAACTCTACGCAGAGTCAACCCACGTAAAGCTGCTGGACCAGACATCATCACAGGCAGAGTGCTCAGAGAATGCGCAGAACAGCTGGCATGTGTTCTCACCGACATATTCAACATCTCTCTGAGCAGCGCCGTCGTTCCCACATGCTTTAAATCTACCACCATCGTCCCCGTGCCGAAGAAGTCTTCTGTGTCCTGTTTCAATGACTACCGCCCTGTTGCACTCACACCCGTCATCATGAAGTGCTTCGAGCGGCTCGTCATGAGACACATCAAGACCCTGCTGCCCCCCTCACTAGACCCCCTGCAGTTCGCGTATCGTCCAAACCGTTCAACGGACGACGCCATCTCCACCACACTCCACCTGGCACTGTCACATCTTGAAAAGAAAGACACTTACGTCAGAATGCTGTACATAGACTTCAGTTCAGCATTCAACACAATCATCCCCCAACACCTGATTGGGAAGCTGAGCTTGTTGGGCCTGAACACCTCCCTCTGTAACTGGATCCTGGACTTTCTGACCGAAAGACCTCAAGCAGTGCGGATCGGGAGCTACACCCAGCACCACCACACTGAGTACTGGGGCCCCCCAGGGCTGCGTGCTCAGTCCCCTGCTGTTCACACTGCTGACTCATGATTGTGTAGCGACACACAGCTCCAATCATATCATCAGGTTCGCTGATGACACGACCGTGGTGGGTCTCATCAGCAAGAACGACGAGTCAGCGTACAGAGAGGAAGTGCAGAGGCTAACAGACTGGTGTAAAGACAACAACCTGGCTCTGAACGTCGAAAAGACAAAAGAGATGGTTGTTGACTTCAGGAGGACTCGGAGCGATTACTCTCCGCTCAGCATCGACGGCTCTTCTGTGGAGATCGTCAAGAGCACAAAATTCCTGGGCGTCCACCTGGAGGAGAACCTCTCCTGGTCCCTCAACACCAGCTCTCTGCATAAGAAAGCCCAACAACGTCTTTTCTTCCTGAGAAGACTGAGAAAGACACAGCTTCCACCACCGATCCTCACCTCCTTCTATAGAGGATCTATTGAGAGCATCCTGAGCAGCTGCATCACTGTCTGGTTTGGGAATTGTACCATGTCAGACCGCAAGATCCTACAGCGGATAGTGAGGACAGCTGAGAAGATCATCGGGGTCTCTCTTCCTTCTATCGAAGACATTTACACCACACGCTGCATCCGCAAAGCCACCAGCATTGTGGTTGACCGGACACATCCATCACACTCACTCTTCACCCTCCTGCCATCTGGAAAAAGGTACCGAAGCATTCGGGCACTCACATCCAGACTGAGAAACAGTTTTTATTCGCAAACCATCCGTCTCCTTAACACAAAGGGACTGGACTGAAACACACACACACACACACACACACACACACACACACACACACAAATCACTCAGACGAACTAAATAACATCTGGACTGAACTGATAAACACACATGCACAATCACACTGATGTACACCCATCTCAATCTGCTCATGCCTACCTACCTGTGCTGCTCCTCGCAATTTTGTGCACAATATTTATTTGACTGCTATTTGCACACACAATATTCTTGTCAAAATGTAAACTGTTTACTGCTGCTCTTCCCACTACCTCAATTCATACTTCATCAAAAAAGGACTGTTATGTGTTACATTGTTGTGTACATCTGTCATGTACCTCTTTGTTTGCACATTTGCACGTGCACTTTGTCTATTGTGTATTTTTGTATAGATATTTGATAGATATTTAATAGTAAAATGTATGTTGTAAATTTATGTTGTTACATGTATGTAGCACCTTGGTCCTGGAGGAACGTTGTTTCGTTTCACTGTGTACTAACTGTATATGGTTGGAATGACAATAAAAGCCTACTTGACTTGACTTGTACATGTGCATAATGGGGAGGGGGGCTTTCTAAACAATACAGCACAAACACCACCACAAACTAATAATTTGTACCTTATGTACAGTACACACACCTCTCAGTTTTAATACACACACTTAATAGTACTGTATATTTATTAATGACGTATCTTGGTAATTTAAACACTGCCTCAGCATACTCTAGGTTTAAAATTTATAGTCATTATATTTAACTTATGGTCTGAAAGCTTTCTGAAATCTGATTGTCCTTACTGATATTTGTGGTTTTCCATCTCCCAAGTGCTCCTGGACCGTACCTTCTGCACACTCTCATCAACAGGTGTTTATCAATCTAAAGACGGATCAAGACAAATTAGTCACATACCATTTTAAATTGATTTGACTCCAAAAGGCTTGATTCTTTTCATTCACAAGAAATATTTTTTTGTAAAACCATATTTGTGAATTTATACAGCCCTGTGGCTGTATACAAACAAGGAGTGTACAATCTGCTTGCACACATGAGAATCACAATTTATGCTAATTTATATTACAATCCTTTCGAGAAGGCGAGTGCTTTAATGCGACGACGGGAGCGTGTCACAAGCCGTGGAATGAAGAGTGAGAATCAGCGTCCTTTGCCAAGTAAGGGTCAATAACCAGAAGTTCCAGCCGCGAGAGCAAACAAATCCAAAGGGGCGAGTTCAGAACCAGATTCTTTACACAGGCAGGGTCATACACGGAAGTCCGAGATATAGGCGAGGTAATCGGGGAAAAGACGAAAAAGAGGAATGCGAAGGGCAGCGGGATCGGCAACGAGACAAATTTTCAAAACTAAATTACACACGAGGACATAAGGCACACGAGCAAGAGAGTGCGGCACAGACTGATGCACACGGCTTGCTTTTAAGGCCAAGGGATAACTCCTAATCGGATACAGGTGTCTCACCGGGCACGCCTAAAGCTCCGGGGTGGAGTAAGGGTTGTGAGGAACTAGGTGGGACAAGCTGGCTCATGACCTTACCCCCCCCCTCCTACAGACGCCACCTGGAGTACTAGCCGGTGCATTGGGGTGTTGACGGTGAAAGTCATCAAGAAGGGAACGATCCAAGATGAATCTGGAAGGAATCCAGCTCCTCTCCTCTGGGCCATAACCCTCCCAATCCACCAGATATTGTAGACCTCTGCCTCGTCGTCTGACTTTCAGAAGCTTGTGTACGGTGAATGCCTCACTACCATCGACAAGTCAGGGAAGAGGAGCTTTCAATGGGCATGAGGCCAGAGGTTTTATCTGGGATACATGAAAGGAAGGGTTTATCCGACGCATAGTGGAGGGCGGATGAAGTCTGACGGTGCAGGGGTTAATGGTGAACGGGCCAATGAATCTGGGAGACAGTTTGCACGAGGTCGTCTTAAGGGGAATGTAGTGTGAGGACAGCATCACCTTTTGCCCCACGCGGTATGACGGTGCCCTGGAGCGTCCTGGACCTCCACCTCCTGAGATGGGAACAGCGGAGGCTGGTAACGGAGGCAGCATTGAAAAGGGGAGAGGGCTGTGGGTGATGTGGGTAAGGAGTTATGGGCGTACTCGATCCATGGTAGAATCCGGTTCCAGGAATGCAATTCCTTAGAGATTGTGCACCGAATTGCCGTTTCTAGGCCCTGATTGGCTCGCTCTCGCCCCGATCAGATGTAATGTTTGTCGAAAGTCCATGAAGCCAGAAAACGTGCGTGATTAAAAGCTCGGCAGTTTCTTTTGCTGTAGGGAGTCCAGATAGTGGAATGAAATGGGCTGCCTTGGAAAAGCGATCCATCACCGTGTTACCCTTGGAGTCGGGGAGTCCACTGACAAAATCAAGAGCGATGTGGGACCAGGGCCTGTGAGGAATCGGGAGAGGTCTCAGGAAGCCAGCGGGGGGCTTATTGCTGGTCTTGCCTCTGGCGCAAGAATCGCAGGCATTAACGAAGCGGCGAGCGTCTTCTCTCATGGTGGGCCACCAAAACCATTGTTAAAACAGAGCCAACGTACGTGCTGCACCGAAGTGGCAGGCCAGTTTAGAGCCATGTCCCCATTTCAGAACGTGGGGCCTCTCGATTTCCGGGACAAAGAGTTTGCCTTGTGGTGTCTGTGAGGGACCAGGCTGTTGATGGAGCGCATTCTTGACTCGCGATTCAACCTCTAGTAGCGCTGCGACCACAAGACAATGAGGGGGCAAAGATGGGGGCTTCAAGCACCAGATCGTTGGCTGGAGAGAACTGGTCGAGGGAGGGCATCCGTTTTTGTGTTTTTAGATCCCGGGTGATAGGACAGGGAGAAATTAAAGCGTGAGAAGAACAAGGACCATCTTGCTTGGCGGGTGTTTAGCCATTTGGCTGTCCGGAGATATTACAAATTTTTATGATCCGTCCAAACCAAGAATGGGATTTCGGTGCCCTCTAGCCAATGCCTCCACTCTTCCAGAGCCAGTTTGACTGCCAGTAGCTCCCGGTCGCCGATGCCGTAGTTCCTCTCAGCGGGGGAAAGTCGGTGGGAGAGGAAACAGCACGGATGTAGTTTGGGTGATCGACCACAAACTGAAGGGACGGGTCCGGCGGAAAAAGAACTGGGGTCGAGGTGAACCGCCTCTTCAGGTCTAGGAATGACCTGGCCGCTTGCTCCGAACAAACGAACGGGGTCTTGGCTGAAGTCAGGGAGATGAGTGGGGCGGCTACCAAAATATAATCGCGAATGAATCACCAATAAAAGTAGCAAACCCCAGGAAGCGCTGGAGCTCCTTGCGTGTTGTTGGAGCAGGCCAGTCGGTCACCGCTCTCAGCTTGGTGGGGTCCATTTCTATCCTGGATGGAGCAACAATGAAGCCGAGGAAAGAGACTGTGCGTTCCTCCGGTGAGATCCAAGTTCGTCAAACCTGCATGGGCTCAGCCGGAGCGGCGACTTGCATGGTCCCTGCCCTATGCCGGGGCTGGTAAGGGCTGCAGTGTCTACATCAGAGGCGCAAATCCACCCGCCCTGCGAGGTGCAACAGCCCATTCAAGTCTTCAGGAAGCTGCTGGGAAACCAGTTGGTCCTTGACTGGCTCAGAAAGCCCATTCAGGAAAGTGTCATAAAGCACCTGAGTATCCCACTGAGCAGTGGCCGCCAGGGTTCGAAACTCAATAGCGTAGTCATAAGCAAATCGGGTGCTCTGACGGCTCTCCTGGCAGCCTCTCTTCCCATCAGGGAGCGGTCGAACACTCTTCTCAATTTCCTCAGTGAAGGTGCTGAAGGTGGCGCAGCAAGGGTCGTTACCGTCCCAGACGGATCAAGAAAAGTCCCTATTTGGGGGTTGAAAGTGTGTGTGTGAGAGAGAGAGAGAGAGAGAGAGAGAGAGAGAGAGAGTGAATGCGCTCACAGAATTCGGGGAATACCTTGTGATGTGACGAGGGGTTGGGCGAAGAGGTCAAGGGATCCTCCGTTAACCCGGAAGTGGAGACACACGAATTCCTCTCGGTTGTAGCGAGGGACGCGGATTGCGCAATCAAACTGTAGCGCCGGTTTTCCTATGCGGATCCGCTTCCCGAACGGAGAGAGGAGGGCAGAGAGCTTCGGTTTACTTCCTTGAGGAGTAGAAGCTCGACGCGTGTTGTGAGAATCCTTTCGAGAAGGCAGAAGTGCTTTAATGTGGCGACGGGAGCGTGTCACAATTCACTTCAACCTTCATACTGCATTCTCATGTGACACTGCAACATTCAAGTGGCAATCTACAATACTCTAAATGTCTCAGTTTACTGTTTTACTGTATAATTTGTGTGCACTCCTGTTACTTGTTGTGTCTGTACGTTGTTTGTGAGTTTTTGCGTTACTTGTATGTCTAGAGTTTTTTTTATTTTATAAAATCCTTTTCTTTTGCACATCTGGAGTATGAAGAACACAATTTTGATCCGCTGTGTGAATTCTGTTTATGTGGTGTATTGACAATAAAGTTCACTTTGACTTTGACAAGCCGTGGAATGAAGAGTGAGAATCAGCGTCCTTTGCCAGGTAAGGGTCGATAACCAGAAGATCCAGCCGCACGAGCAAACAAATCCAAAAGGGCGAGTCCAGAACCAGATTCTTTACACAGGCAGGGTCATACACGAAATTCAGTCTGAGATATAGGCGAGGTAATCAGGGGAAAAAGACGAAAAGAGGAATCCGAAGGGCAGTGGGGTCGGCAACGAGACGAACTTTCAAAACAAGATTACATACAAGGCACATAAGTGAGACACTGCGGCACAGACTGATGCACTCGGCTTGCTTTTAAGGCCTACGGATAACTCCTAATCGGATACAGGTGTGACGCCGGGCACGCCTAAAGCTCCGGGGTGGGGATAGGGTTGTCAGGAGCTAGGTGGGACAAGCTGGCTCGTGACAAATACATAATTGATGTATTTTGGCCTGTAGTTTTATTGCAGTATGATTATATATATCGACAAACAGCAAGTAAATATAAATAGTAAGTGAGATGATAAACTAACACCATTCAACAACCAACATCGGGTGGCATTAAACAGGTGTAAATTAAACATGTGGTAAAGTACATAAACATCAAGTACAATATGAATTAAAGTAACCAGCGTAGCAATAATCACTGTTCTAGTAGAAATCAGGAAAGGACTTTGGATAATTCAGAGGTTCAAATCTGACCGTTGCTGTGTGGGTGGAGTCTGCACTCTCTCCATGTGGTTGGTGGGTTTCCTCCGGGTCCTCCAGTTTCTTATCACAGTCCAAAGCCATCCCATAATTGAATGAGTTATACCTATTGGAATATCAGGGGGATCAAGTCAGGGCATAGCATATCTTATGTCATAGTACAAGATGTGTAGCTGACTTCTCATGTGGAATATAAAACAGACCTGCTGTACATTCATCCTGAAGCATCCAAACATCTTCATACACTGCCTTCATATCTGTTTCTTACATGGTTCAACCCTTTATAGGGCATTTTTAAAATATCTAAAAATTAAAAATTATTTTTTTCTGATCTTTTTTCCAAAATAAAAATACAAATAAATAATAATACAGGTAGTCTCCGGCTTATAAACATTCAAGTTACGAATTTTCACAGATACGAACGGACTGCGGTTCTACACTTCTGGATCAATCACTGCAGTGCACTAGATACCAATAATTACAATTATATACAATTTTTTAGTGTGTATGTGAATGTATAAAATGTCTAAAGCCCGGTATATTGTATGTGTGTAAAAAAATGAGTCAGCCTCCTCGGTTTCAATGAATCAGTCCGGGAGCATGATGGAAAATGTCTGTCTCTTAAAGCTGTCCTGAGGGTGAATAATCATAATTACGGAAAATCCTCAACAGGACAGCGTTCACAGTCTAATACATTGGAAAACTTTGACAAAATGGTATCTGGTGTTTATAAAAGCTAGCTCATCTTACAAAATATTAAGGAAATAACATCAGCTAGTATACATTTCAGTACAGCTCATTCAATTCTGTGACAAACATCTTTTGTTAAAATCAGTCTATTTACAGTAGACTGGATGAGACACATGGGGGAGACTGCTGACTTGACAGCTGTCCAGAAGATGATCATCGACACCCTTCACGCTTGGCTAATTCTGGTACATTTACAGATACAGTATGTGAATGAATGTACAATATCCTTGTTAAATAAATTAACAATAAATTTATATTTAGGCTGGTTATATTTAAGGGCTGGCTGGTCACAGTGCTATATCGAAGCATATTCATGGAAAGATGACTGGAACGCAAAAGCGTGGTAGGAAAAGGTGCACATCAGTATCAGGGATGACGGAAGCATTTAAATCAAGAAAAGCTGGTTTCATATGTTTTATCAAGTCCATAGTGGTCATTCACCAGGATGTTATAGAGCACCTCATAAATTCTGTCTGCTGGCAAGCTTTATGGAGATGCTGATTTCCTTTTCCTGCAGGACAGGAAAAACTACCACTAACTGGTTTTCTGACTGTGATACCACTGGGCCAGCCACCTGACCTGAATCCCAAGATAAAGATAAGAAGGAAAAACACAATGAGAAGCACAGCTTACTAAAGGTGATCACTTATTCCAGCTGTGTGCAGGGTTTTTTACAAAGAGTAAGAGGCTTTATCAAAGATACCTCTCAGCTTACTCATTAAATATTCACCCTTCCCCCACCAGACAGGCTCTACAGGAAGTTCAGCGCAAACAGGATCATTTAGACTGAAAAACCTGAAAAAGTGTATTATTCTAAAATGATAAACTGTTAAGATATTACATGATTTTTTTTTTTTTTATTTTTCCCCGATTTTCTCCCTAATTTAGTCGTGTCCAATTCCTCCCCGTCACTAAGGGGCTCCCACATCAAGGCTACTACTACCACTCAGCCGGGAGGGCCGAAGACTATCACGTGTTTCCTCCGAACCACGTGACGCCAGCCGACCGCATCTTTTCGAACTGCTCGCTCGCGCACCGTTGGGGGCGGCGTAACACACTCGGAGGACAGCGCGAGCGCGAGTCAGACGCCCCTGACTGGCTGTAGAGCCGTGATTAATGTAGGAGCACTCTCATCTCTACCTCTCATCCCTCCCCTCTGAGAGAGCTCGGCCAATCAGCTCTCTCTAGAGCTGACCTCTCTAACCTCTGCGAGAAGTTACAGCACCACCCGGGATTCGAACTAGCGATCTCCGGATGATAGGGCGAGCACTTTAACCACTGCGCCACTCGGAGGCCCTTCTAGAATGCTTCTAGAAGCATCCACCAATTTTAGTATCAATACTCAAAAAGAAATATAAATTATTCGCAGTTTAAATTACTATTGTTTGAAGTGATAGTGTATAATGCCCATTTTTGAAAAATGGCCATTTTTGCGATTTAATTTTAGGGAAGCAAGATTAGTCACCTCCATGTTGCATAAACTTCAGATGTAGGTTCTTTGGCCACACACATCTTCTGTATTATACAGTATGTGTAAAATAAATATATAAAATCAGCATCAATACCGTGTTTTGGCCGACAGCACTTTAAAAAATGATCATTGTCGCAAAATAGCAATTCTGTACATACTGCAGTATATCCACATGTGGATATGTATATCCTGCTTAGCCTGTATCTTCACAACTGCACAATGAGTGTTTATACTGTGAATCTGTGTAAATAAATCGGTGTGATTGTGAAGACACGGTGCACTAAAAAAGTATTCACGCCCTTCATAATGGTCACGCTTAAATGATTGAGATGATGAAAGAAATTTTATTATTACACAAAGATAGCCGAAGTAAATACAACATGGTTTTTTTTTTTAAGATTATTTGATTTATAAACTGGGGGAAAGCGGTCTGAGCCTGCATGGCCCTATGTTAAAAAGTAATTGGACAGGTTTATTCTCCTAATTAAAAAAAAAAAAAAAAAAAAACGTGTGTATGTGTATATATATATATATATATATATATATAAAATTTTAAAAACTGTATTTTTATTTACTCGGTACTTGTGTAATATAAAAATTTGTTTAATGATCACCCATGCTGGAAACATGCAGATTATGATTGCTTGGAATGGAAATTAAACTTCCATCTACTGTATGTCTTTGGACTGTAAGAGGAAAACCACCGAGCACGAGAACAAGCAAACTCCATGCACACAGACACACACACACACACACACACACACACACCGCAGTCTTAAAAATGATCACAATGGCGACTTGCGAAGTTTCATACAGAATTTGTCCTTACGTCACCATGCCAACAAAGATCAAAGGACTGACATCTTAAAGTTACATTAAAGACCTTTTCATAAAAGTCTGACAGTAGCAGTAAGTAGCGCTGAGGGTTTTACACTACATTTGTTTAAAAAAAAAAACGTACTTAAAGTAGCTAATTAAGTCACATTACTTTTGAACTAAGAAAATGAACTCCATTAAAGATACTTTTAACAACTTGTAAGAGTTGTAACATTCCCAATACTGAACACATCTACTGAAAGATAGAAATTCTCACCGTATTCCTCACATACAGCGTTATGTCTGTGCGAGGAAAAATAAACAGAATCTTCTAATGATATAAAACAGCCAACAACATGCGATGGATCTGATTGGTTTTCTTAACAGCGCCTCATGCAGGAGGAGCTGCTGATTGGCTCTATCTTGTGGTGTGAATTTCACCGCTGTGGGATTACCTCAGTTCAAAACGTACTACATGAGAAACTCGGATCCACTAACGGATTCGATTCCTTCTGAATCACTCACTAAATGGATCCAGGTGTCTCGGGTCTACTGAGTCACTTGAGTCAGTAGGGATTTTGACTGCATTTTCCCTTGATCCCTCCACTGGAGGGCGCTCACCGAATCCTTAGTATCCACTAGTGATGGGAAGTTTAAATCATTTTTGTGACTCGGTTCCTTGAATCTCGTTAATCAAAATGAACGAATCTTTTTTTTGAGACATTTGAGTCGTTCTTTTGACCAGAAATAAAATAAAATGTTAATTTTTTTTTCAATAAATAGACCTCCAGCACGTCTACATACACAATTTTTGTCTATAGTTCCAGTAATGAAAATATTAAAAATGCAGCTAAGGACATATAATAAACAGAATGAGCAGCTCACCGTCATATCGTCTAGTTCGAGTCGTTCGTTCTTTTGAATCTATTGCACTGAATAGCGTCTATGGGAGTCACGTGAGAAAAGAACGAACGACTCGGGACTTGGAAGACTCATTGAGGAGTTTTGCTGCACATATAAATTGAACATATTTATTCTTATTAATATACAATATAAAAAATAAGAAAATATACAAATATTAACATATTTTTTAACCTGCAAAGTATGGAGTTGTTGCAATTGCATTTCACTAATGCTGTTCTTTGTACTAGTATGTGACAATAAAATTTAGAATCTTGAATCTTGACTATTCTAAGGAAAAATCACCGGTGACTGAGTTGAAAAAAAATATGCTGTTTGAACACACAGCATATTAACAAGGAGTCCTTGGTATTGTTGAAAACCATGGTCAAGTTCAAGCTGTTTATGTGCAGGTTTTTTCTTTTGGCCTGTTTATGAGGATGTGTTGTAGTATCCATTTGATGATGATCTTGAGCTCATCTACCCCATTATACACACACACACATGGTGTCTGAGCATTCTACTGAAGCATGACTGAATGTCCTCCACCCTGTTGCACTCTGGTTTGAATCTTGCTGTAAAATATGCTTTGTAAATTTTCAGTAGCTTGCAGGCAGCAGAATGGTTAGCGAGTTCATGTAAGTGTACAGTAAAAGCCTGTAAATAATAGCAGCAGTTAACTGTAATTGCTGCTGTAATTTCTTTACAGTAGTCTTCTACAATAATTTGGTATTTATCCAGTACTAGGGTAAAGGTCACAAGGCTACATTCACACAGGCCCTTGACGAACACTCAGATCACTCCTTCAGTCACTGACACCTGTCTTGGGGTAACTCTGGACTGTCTTTCCCCTCACATTGCTAACCTTACTCGCTCTTGTCGATTTCTTCTTTATAACATCAGAATTCATCCATTTCTCTCCACACAGGCTCCTCAGGAGTGTGTTCAGGCCCTTGTTATTTCAAGACTAGACTTCTGCGCCTTGCTCCTGGCAGGTCTGCCAAACCAGTCTGTGTGTGATTGTTATAGCTGGGTGCCAGTTTTTTCTTTCTAATTAAATGATCTAATAAACAACGGAACACTGACTCTGATGGCGTTCTCCAATCATAGCTGATAACGTTAGGAGATTTCTAATAAAACTCTGTGCAGGAAAGCAGATTTGTTCACTTCCAATGAAGTGGAGTGTAGTGGTGGTTTTCCTGTCACCAAGTGTTAGCATTAGCATTGGCTATGTACACCCATCACAGAAAAAAGTTATTACAAAAGACAGAGGAAAAATGACTAAATATCCAGTTGACCCAATTAAAGTAAGAATAGTCCATAAAGAATACAAAGACTAGGATTTAAAAATAGAGGTCACATTAAAATAAATAAATAAATAAATAACAAAAACTTGGTGTCGTCTTTCCTAATGATAGTATCCTTCCATGACTCAAGTACAAGATAACCAACATTTTAAAGTTTATACCTTAAACAAATAACAAAACAAAATGAACAACAGTATAATAAAAAGTAAGGATCTAAGCAGCATTTATCAAGAGGAAATGTCTAACTAATTGGTTCAATTGGAACCTCGCATGTAAGAGACCCTTCCTTATTGGCTGGGACAGCTGGGAATTTCTCCACAAACTCTGGAGTATGTACTGTACAAGCACTAGAATTAAACACCAGGAATTTATATTTAAGTTATAAGAAAACAATACAATTAGAGGCGTAATTTTGCACAGTATTTGACCTTGTCCTTTCACTCCATTGGTTTTCTATCCAGTCCTGCATATTGTGTCCATTCATTTGCATCCTCTTCTTTACATTCTGCATATATACTGTAATACAATTTAAAACTAGGCCAACACCATATCCTCTGATCAAGAACACTGAACATAGAAACTGTATAAAAAATAATCACTGAACAACAGATTATCTGACTGACCATGTCTAATAAATCAGTTTCTGTAGCTGAATCTTTTTCCTGCCTTAACATCATCTTTACTGGGATCCAGAACAATAGTTATATCTAGTTATGCATAAGCAATCAGATGACAGAACACACACTTATGTATAGTTGCTACCATTAATGTTAACAGGAATTATAATATATTTATTTTTATGATAATGCTGTTAATAATGTTAATGTTATTGCGTTAAATATTCCCAGTATTGAAAAGGAAGTTGTGTTGTGCAGTTGTTGTTGGAAATGTGTCACTTGATGGAGGAAAGAGTATTCATATTTGAATATTATTACCCCTCATATGGAAGTGGTTGTTAACGGGGACCAAGTTTGAAAAAGGTGCCAGAACTCTGTCCTTCCCGTACCCTTCCTATACCTACGATCTTACGCTACCTGATGCCTACTAGTGGGGAATGTTAAAGGAGAGTGTTCAACTGTGAAGATCTGCCAAAAATCGTGTCTGCATTACTCCTTTTGCAGGAGTCAGCAGTAACCTTTATTCTGGGACTCTGGGTTGAGAAAATGCGTGAACTATATATATACTGTATACGCTGTCTATAGCGAGGCAGTGCACACACATTTTAAACACTTAAATTACGCCTATCATGGGAAACAAAAATGCTAATAGTGTTTCTCACTCACTCACTCATCATCTATACCGCTTAATCCTGTATTTAGGGCCACGGGGGCCTGGAGCCTATCCCAGGAGGCTTAGGGCACATGGCAGGGTACACCCTGAACAGGGTGCCAATCCATCGCAGGGCACTAATAGTGTTTATTTCAGGAGAAATATAACATATAATATATTTATTTATTTAATATAACCTAACCCTGCTTTAAACTTCTCCACAGAAGTGTGGTGTGTTCCTTGGGCTTCATGATGCTCTTTGTTCACTAATGTTCTCTAACAAACCTCTGAGGGCTTCACAGAACAGCTGTATTTATACTGACATTAAATCACACACAGGTGGACTCTGTTTACTAATAAGGTGCTTTCTGTAGGCAACTGGTTTCACTGGATTTTAGTTCTGGGTATCGGAGTAAAGGGGTTCATCCAAGCCATTCATCATTTCCTTCCACTTCACAATTATGTGCCATTTTGTGTTGGTCTGTCAGATAAAATCCCAATAAAATACATTTACGTTTGTGGTTGTAACGTGACAAAATATGGAAAAGGTAAAAGTGTATGAATACTTTTGCACAGCGCTGTATAATAGTTCATTGTCCGACTAAATTAAAACTCCAGGTCGGCAGGTGGCGATGTTGCACGTTAAGCTGAACGGCAGCGCCTTACAACACGGCGAAGAAGACGACGAAGACTAAGACGCGGATGTTAAAGATGGAGACGCTAGCCGTGGCCTGAAGCTGTTATATAAGCAACCGGGTGAAAGTCAGCGAGCTAGCTGCTAATCTATCTTATATATTAATAATTATAAATATTAGCTAGTTACGGTTTTATTCCTACACACCACGCGCTCCTGTTTTAACACTGTACGGGTGAGGGTGTTTTTCTTCCTCCTTTTAGTGAGCTGGATGTTAAGTATGCTGTAGCTCCCTACACACGGACACTACTTAGGGAACGACATAACGGCTCGTGCACTCAGACTAGTTCACTATGTATAGAAACGGGAACGAATTAGGATGAAGCCCAGGTTTAGTCAGCGATAGCTGGGTAACGCAGGTACAGTAGATTAGAGACTGCAGGGTATAAAAATATGTGTCAAAGGTGTGTGTGTGTGTGTTTACACACACACATCTGTGTGTATGGAAGGAATAATGTGGTATGGAACTGACAGATGTTAAAATGCACATCTGGACCAAGACTAAGAAGGTTAAAGGTGTAAAACTTGAGTGTGTGTGTGTGTTTCCTCACGCAGGAGCGATGGATAAGACGCTGAGCAGCAGCGCGCAGGTGGTCCAGGTGTGTTTCCCCAACGTGCGAGCGCAGGTGCTGGACAACCTGAACCGCCAGCGAGAGGAGGGCCGGCTGTGTGACCTGTCCATCCAGGTGCAGGGGCAGGTGTTCAGGGCACACCGCTGCGTCCTGGCCGCGTCCTCGCCCTACTTTCACGACCAGGTACGTATTTTTAAAATAAATAAATAATAAAATCACCTGAGCATTAGGGATGTGATTCTCACAATCATCTCACAATAGTGTCAATTAAAAATTAGGATTTAATTTGATAAATATCCCAGTTCGATATTACAGCCCCCCCCTCCCCCATTTAATTTATTAATTAAATGTAGCCTCTTCCAACATGTGTATTTTCTCACTTAAAACACCAAGCACCGAATTTCAACAATGCAAACTAAAGTTAAATTCAAGGGTTTAACATTTAACTAACATTAAAGCCACTTTGTTACAGAGCACGTATCTTTGATACAACATCCACCATAATTATTATTTCTTAACAATCTTGGCACATAATTCACTCCAACCACACAGGATGGAAATGTGTAAATAGTACGGAGTGCGCCACCTGTAGGATTATAAAGAAGCAATCTTTTATTGCCTCAAACACCTCCAAAGTTGACATTGAGCTGGTTAAGTACACAGGCTGTGAGTACATGGTTTGCGCTGGAGGTGTTTTGAGCCTGGTGTAAGATTGTGTAATAAGTAGGTTTGAGACTAATTCACTCAGTTTGGAGAAAAAGGCATATTGGAGATTTGGATGATTATTGATGTAATCCCATAGAAATGTTGCGTCCAATCAAAGTGAAAACCATACAATTCTCATCGAGTGTTTAATCTCTCTTATAAACGTAAAAGTAGTTAAAAAAATACTGTAATGTCAGGGTGGCAATCATCACACAAAAGAATCACAATTCATGACTGAATTTTTTTTTCTGTCTCTACTGATCAGTGTGTTTCGATTTTGTCAGGGTGTAAAATTTGCATAGAATTTGAAATGTAAGATCTAGAACTAAAAATTTCAAATCTGCAGAATTTATATAAACTAGGCCAAAGGTGAAACCAGGATTCTCGGTGTCTAATTAAAATTTAAAAATTTGAGGTTTGAAACTTGCGGACAGCACACTCAGTAAAACCTAACAGCTGTTTTACTAGCAAAGGGTTTATACACCTACACAGTACCAAGTACTGACTGTGTTTGTTTTATTACTCTTTCGCGCTCTTTATAGAAGCTTCTTTTAGCAGAAATTTTTTTAAAGCATCTTTGCTTATGGCATTTAAATTTTTTGCACAGATGTTTGCGTTTGTTTTACTGAGCATGCTGGGGAATATAGTAAATAGTTCTTCAGGTGAAGTATTGCTTTCATTAAAAGTACGCAAATATTCTTCTGTAACATTGTTAATTTATTTTTAAGTTATGTACATAATGCAGATGATAATCATATATAACAAAATTAGTGCTAAAGATAATACAGTACCTATGACTTTTGCACAGTACTGTTTGTGTTATTGATACAAATTAAATTTGTATTAAAACATTTTTATACTTGAATACTTTTTTGCCATCTTCCAAATTTCAGACGTGTCACTATCACTTTTTCTGTATCAATTTTTTTAAATCAGATATTTTATCAAATATCAGTTGCTGGTCACAAAATGAGATCTCCAATTTGGTGGTTTTAAGGAAACATTGAGCAATTATCACCTTGATCACTTCAGTAGTTGATTAAAAGAGGTGGTAGGTAACTATGTACTTTGTTAGTAGTTGTTATTAGAGGATTTTTTTTTTTTTACTTTTACCCCGGTTAAAGTACAGCAAATATCTGTACTTTAACTTTACTACATTTCTGCTTGGCGATACATTCTCTAGCCATATTGGTGTGTAGTATTTGAAGTGGGAATCTCGCCACCTGCTGACTATTATGAGTAATTGCATGTTATCCCTTTCCTTCAGAAAACAGCGTATTCACAATCAGAAATCAGAGAGGGAGAGCTTCTCTCTGATGAGCATTGTACGCAACGACGTATGTCAGGTCTTTGCCTCAAGTACATGATTGTGTACTTTGGCCACACTTGCTCCTAAAAGAAGTCCATGAGTAATGGGGAAACTGCAAGCAAACAAACTGCAATAATTTCGCTTTCCTGATCAACTGATTAAAGGAAGCGATTTGATTGGGTTTTTATGCTTGCATCATAATTTTTTATGAAACATGGTACACTTTTGTCTATCACATGTGGCCAGAAGGATCAAATCTTCTTTAAGCAGAATGTGTTGAGGTTTGCAAATGAAAAGGTTTGGCATAGACAATGTGTCAATTTTACAAGGAATGAGTGAAAATAGCCAGAAATGGCTTTTAACTCCTTTTGCAAAGAAACCTGTATATATAAAGTGCCTTTAGTAGTTTTTTTTTCGGTCATGCCTGTTGACGGTTAGGCATGTTCTCCCCATGTACCCAAGGGGGAATACTTAAAGCCAGACATTGTTCAATTAGATTTGTTTTTGAAGATTTGAAGAGTATATAAATCGTGAACGTTCTCTGCCTGCTCCCTCAGGTGCTTCTGAAGAACGTGAGTACGGTGTCTCTGCCGTCCGTCATGGACCCTCTAGCCTTCGAGAGTGTCCTCAACTCGGCCTACACAGGGCAGCTGAGCATTGTACGCGATGACATCGTCAATTACGTCACAGTGGCCAGCTTTCTGCAGATGTGGCACATCGTGGACAAGTGCACGGATATCCTGAAGAGGTCGCGACCTTTGACTCAGGCCAGCCCAGGCGTAGAGTCTGGCAACTCCAGGCACCAAAGTCCAAGCAGCTCGGACTGCTGCCTGACTGAATCTGAGGAGCAGAAGAAGCCCCTCGGAGGAGAATGCGCCGCTCTTCCGCCTCTGGCCACCTGGAGGAGGCCGCAGCAGGTGCCCCAGCAGGGCAAGTGGGGCAAATCCAGGCTGTTTCAGCCACCTCAGCACAGAGGCGATTCTCCCCCTACTGGGGAAGTAGATCGGACATGTAGTTCCGAGGCTGCGAATGAGAGACGCAACTGGATGCGTTCACGTCTCAGAGAGAGCAGGGAGACTGACGAGGAGGACAGGAGGCGAGGGGAGAGGTGGATGGAGGCGGATGAAGGTGTAGGGGAAGAATCAGAGTTGGAGGAGGAGGAGCGACGGGCCGGTGAGTGGAGCGTCTGCATCACTGCTGTTTAACTTTAACACCTGTCCACCAGGGGGAGCTCACGCTCTCTCTCGCTCTCTCTGTCTGTGTGCTTTGTGTTTCCCCTCAACATGGATCAGACATTTTCTGCACCGTGAGAGTGTGTGTGTTCGTTGTTGTGTGTGTGTTTTTACCGTCTCTTCTGCTCTTCTCTCTCAGGAGGCTGTGGCTCGGGGGCAACTCTTAAAAAGGAGGGAGAGAGAGGGGGAGGGGGAGAGGGAGAGGGTACAGAGAGGGGCAAAGATCAGGAAGAAGGGTTTCTGCCAGCAACTCAGGACGCACAGGAAGTGCTCGTTGCCGCTCATGGTCCACTATCTGCACGCGCTCACTGGCAGCCGGCTGCTGATTGGTCGGCGGGTTCGTGCTCTCAGCCAGGTGGAAAGTTAATCGAGGATGCCGAGAAGGACGTGGAAGATGTGGACTTTGGACGTTTTGCAGAGGCAGGGTTCGAGGGAGAGACGTACGATGAGATTGAGGATGGCACAGGACAAGTTTCCCAGAGGCCTTTGCTTCCTGTGTCGCCTGGCAGCGCTGCAGGTGGAGTGGACTTTGTGCTAGGACCTTCAGAGCTTTCGTGGGCGCAAGGAGCGCTCTCTTCCCCATCTATCCCTCCTTCCTCCTCTCCCGTGCCCTCCTCCTCGTCTCCACCCTCCCTAGCTCCCTACGGAGGCAAAGTGCACTTCTGCCACTGCGGTAAAGCCTTCACTCTGAAGAGCATGCGGGACCGCCACGTCAAGATGCAGCACCTGAACCTGCGCCCCTTCTCCTGCCCCGTCTGCGCCAAGAGCTTCAAGATGAAGCACCACCTGACCAAGCACGTCAAGACCCATGGCGCTCTGCGGCCGTACGAGTGCACCGTCTGTGGCAAGAAGATCATCTGGAGAGACAGTTTCCTCAAACACCAGGCACGCTGCCAGCACCTCGCTAACAGATCGGGCTGCATCAACACCAACGAGGCAGAGTCGGGACAGGACGAGGCGGACATGGAGTACGAGGGTTACCCAGGTGAGGGACAGGTAAAGATGGAGCAGGGGGAGCACGAAGGCGCCCCACTGGAGCATGTCCTGAAGGAGGAAGACGGGGGCAGCTTCACTTGATCACACAAGGGGATCATATCAATAAAGTGTTTCGTCTTCATGACCCGATCCACCACGGCAAGACAACTTCAGCTGCTTTTCTTCAGAATCTCCATCATTGATTAATTGATTGTCCTGACTGGCCTGGAGAGGATGGAGTTACTTAAGGAGCACATGATGGAGTAGATTCATTGGTACTGCATGGTGATTCCTCACACATGATACTGTATCAGTGTTAGGATTTAATGCTGGTTCAGCGATGTAGCTCACAGCACTTGGTAGAGAAAAAAATAAAACAGACTGTGGGCTTCGGGTTTCACAATCTGGAATTATATAAATATATAAATATAAATGTTTCCTTTATCAATTCGTGCATTAAGGTTTTGGTACTAGATAATTTGTTTCTCTTTTTATGAATAGAGATTTTTTTTTTGTGCAATCTATGCTTTTCAGTTCACGAGTTCGACATGCATTACAGGGTTCTTGAGCCAGTTTGAAAAAACAAAACAAAAATCTTTATAATTTAGATGGAATTATTGCCAAACATGGAAATGATATTTATGAAAAAAAATAGTCCATTGTATTTCGATGTTTCCTGATTTGCTACGGTTTTAACTTTTGAAATTAATTAGGCATTCATTGATGTGTCAAACCTAACAATTACATTATAACTTTTAAAATAATAAAACTGACTAGCCAGGACCTCAAAACCCAGGAGTCATGATCCCACCTGGACATCTCTTGAACCAACTCGAGACATCTTCCAGAGCCTGTGTCATTGCTGCTTTCGCTTTGTGAAGGAAGCGATCTTTCTTAGCTTCTTGGACGTCAGTGATTTCAGTAGCTTAAAAAAAAGTTATACACAACACATGACTGGTAAGGACGTGTAGGTTTGCTTATTCTTGTGCTTCGCTTGTTAAGAGGGTAGAGTTTTAATAAAGGCCGTTGATAAATGCAGCATATGAATTATACGGCTTTAAAATGGCTCAACACGGTTTCTTAAGCGAAAAATGGCCGGGTTGGGATGTGACTCGAATGATGACGTTTTGCGTGTCGTTATTATATAACTGTATAACCCACAATGCAACTTTGAGCAAATTCTTTTTACCTTACCTATTTTTTTAACCTTTTGCATTTTATGTCATGTTAGTAGCAGCACTTTTTTTAAATCAAGATGCACAATGTGAAGGCAACCGAGCCTGTGCATCAGTACATTTAAGTTGTTTGTCAAACGCCCTGATCCAGGGCGACTTGCATTTTATCTCATCATACATCTGAGCAGTTGAGGGTAAAGCGCCTTAGGGCTAACCGTGGCAACTTGGTGGTGCTAGTGTTTGAACCTAGGAGCTTCTGATCAGTAGGCCAACGCCTTCGCCACCAAGCTACCCTCTGCCCTTATAGACTTGTTTTAACATAGGGCCTTGAACATCACGTGACAATCTGTGTGCTTCATTTTGAGTGTATATTTAATCTAAAGACGTGTCTCTGAACCTCAGCACATGGACTCCCACCCATCTCTCATCCCTGAGGTCCAGCGTCTGTACGATACCACGTGTAAAAGTCTGAGACCAGAGCCACCACGGGTCAGGTCAACGGTTTTTTTTTTTTTCCATTCCGTCTCATTCCAGATATATTTCTGGAGTTATTCTTCAGATGTTAGACATAATCACCGTTTTTTTTTTTTTTGAGATCGCACTGGAGTCCCGCGCTCCAAGGACAGGAGGAACCCTAGACAAAAGACGTTATTTATTAATCATCATCTGTTATTAAGATAACGAATTTGCCTGTACACACATGACTGCTTGATTGCACACTGAATAAACAACAACGTTTTCATCCAGTGGCTTCATTCATAGTAATTCCACAGCGCTGCTGAATTCTGTGTTATGATTGGACAGAAGGTGGTGATTTAAATTACTTTAAAAAGCGCAAATTTGTACTTAATGTACTTATTCTAATAGCAAAGGGACTTAAAATAGCAGTTTCTGTTATTTAAAAGGAAGAAAACCATGTTGTAGGCATGAAGTATTTTATTAAATGTTTTAGGTTTATACGCGTCCAAAAATAAAAAGATCAGTAATACTAGTATGAATTAAAACACTTTTTAAAATTATTATTTATTATTATTATTATTATTATTACAAAGACAAACATAAACCTGACAACAAATACCGAAAGAAAATCTTTTTAAAACCTACCACTTAACCACCAACGCCCTTCTAATTATAAATATTAAGTATAAACATTATTGATCTCAGTAGTAAAGGTTTGTGCCGCTAGAGGGAGACACAAAAAATACTGTGAGAAACTTTCTCATTTTTTCATTCCCTTTTGCAAGCTGGTCGATTCCAGCATCAGATACATACTTAAACCCTCTCATAAAGTTATTATTGCAAACATGTAGACTTAAACATGTTCTTTATAAGAAAATTATATTTGTTTATTAAGATTTGATGTACATACAGTATCTTCGACCACACGCCCGTTTTTTCCTGAAGGAAACTACTTTTTTTTTCTAGAATTAGTTAGATGACATACACATAACATGATTATAGTGTTTATATCCTCTGGCACAGTCATATTCTGTCAACCTGACATAGTGATTAATATACAGTACAGACCAAAAGTTTGGACACACCTTCTCATCTAGCGAGTTTTCTTTATTGTGTTCTTTAGCCCAAGCCTGTCCTTAGCAGTGGTTTCCTAGCAGATATTCTAGCATGAAGGCCTGATTCACACAGTCTCCTCTTAACAGTTGTTCTAGAGATGTGTCTGCTGCTAGAACTCTGTGTGGCATTGACCTGCTCTCTGATCTGAGCTGCTGTTAACCTGCGATTTCTGAGGCTGGTGACTCGGATGAACTTATCCTCCGCAGCAGAGGCGACTCTTGGTCTTCCTTTCCTGGGGCGGTCCGCATGTCAGCCAGTTTCTTTGTAGCGCTTGATGAACTTGTAGCACTTGGTTTTTGTGACTGCACTTGGGAACACTTTCAAAGTTTTCCCAATTTTTCGGACTGACTGACCTTTATTTCTTAAAGTAATGATGGCCACTCATTTTTCTTTACTTAGCTGCTTTTTTCTTGCCATAATACAAATTCAACCTCTTTGAATGAGAAGGTGTGTCCAAACTTTTGGTCTGTACTGTATGATGTGACGAGTAATAATCTTTTAAGATCATAAAGCTAATGTTACAGTGTATTACCTTACATTACATTTAATGGGAGTTACCTTGGACCTCTTCCTGTAGACCAGGCTTGATGGACAGTAATTCAGGCATGAGAAAAACCAGAACAGTGAAACCAACACCACCGAACATCAGCTCTTGCTCAACCTTACACAGTCCACCTAGAGAGAGAGAGAGATGTGCTGTGATCTGCCTGTGATGAAATGTAGTGGTACTTAAGCATACTAATGCCTCGGCTCACGGATTCTCAACTGAGAAGAACTGAAATTTAACAAGAAATTTGCCTCAGCATTCAACCGTTTTTGGCATACGAGCAAACGAACTCAGCCAAACCAAATGCCGAGTTGGCGTTGTATGCATGTCTGGGAGCTGTGGTATCACTGATGGTGGCAAGATGAAAACGGAGCCACTTTAAGTTTGGTTTTCAAAGCAGCCAGTGCCAAGAGGAATCATAAATTAAGATGAAGTGAGATTTAAATGTCTATTTATTTTATATTTGACTTCATTTACTTGTCTTTTCTAAGACAACGTACACCCTGGACAGGGTGCCAATCCATCATAGCGCACTCACACTACGGGTAATTTGGGAAATGCCAATTAGCTTAATCTGTATGTCTTTGGACGGTGGGAGTAAACTGGCCAAGCACAGGAAGAATATGCAAACTCTATGCACACAGAGGCGGGAATTGAATCTGGCTGGGAATCAAACCCAGTGGTTAGCACTTGCACTGGTAGTGGTTAGCACTTGCACTGGTAGTGGTTAGCACTTGCACTGGTGGTGCAAGTGCTAACCACTACACCCCCGTTCCAACCAAGCAGTTACAACTTGAGCAAAATAAAGCAATGTAAGATGTAAAAAAAAATTTTTTAAATCAGCAAAATGGTTCAAATGAGCACAAGGACCAGTGTACAGTACTTTCAAAAAGTTTCGAAACCACTGAACTGAATCTACGTACCTCAGAGCTCCTTATATACCCTGTCTCAGTGACTTGTGTTCTTACAGCATTCCCTCTACACCTTCACCAAAGCTTTATTCTTAAAAGTCATCATACATTTTAGAGAGATGTGTTTACCTGTGTACACAGGTTTGGCAGAGTTTGGGTTCCTGTTGTCTCTAAATATTATAACCATAAAAGAATAACAACATAGAAATAGCAATCACTTATAGACGGACAGTGCTATTAATATCCCTCACACAGACAGTGGTCAGATTTGTGCAGAGTTGTGGGTAACCATGAACCAGACAATTCACAGTACATCAGAGCGTTAGCTACATCATTGGTTCACTGTCTGAGTATGTAAGCACTTGATTATGAACTATCTCTCTCTCTCTGCAGGGGTCGCTGCAGCTCGATGATGAGACGGCAGCTCTCGAGTATCTGCTGCAAGAAACTTCTTTCCGTCTTAGCTGTAATATGTTCCTCTTGAGGCGCTCGTGTACTTCATTTGTAGTGAGCCAGGACATGAAAACTGATCCACGAGAGAGAGAGCGAGAGAGAGCACTAGATATAAAGGTGTTGATACGCTTAAACTGTTATTTACAAGGTGGGCCATTTATATGGATACATCTTAATAAAATGGGAATGGTTGGTGATATTAACGTCCTGTTTGTGGCACATTAGTATATGTGAGGGGGCAAACTTTTCAAGATGGCTGGTGACCATGGTGGCCATTTTGAAGTTGGCCATCTTGGATCCAACTTTTGTTTTTTCAATAGGAAGAGGGTCATGTGACACATCAAACTTATTAGGGATTTCACAAGAAAAACAATGATGTGCTTGGTTTTAATGTAACTTTATTCATTCATGAGTTATTTACAAGTTTCTCTTTGTTCACAGCCATTGACATGTTGAAGAGGTTAACACGTGATGAGCGGATCGAAATTGTGTTGATATCTGGTGAACGCAGTAACCAGGTTATTGCAGCAGATTTCAATGCAAGACACCCTACGAGACCACCCATCTCCCATGCTACAGTTAACAAACTGCTTGCAAAGTTTCGTGAAACTGGTTGAGTGTTGGATTTGCCAAAATGTGGACACATGAAAACTGTCACTAATGAACAAACATCAGTGGCTGTCCTAGCTTCTTTCAGCAAGAGCCCACAGCGTAGCACTCGCCGCATGTCACTGGAGAGTGGCATTAGTCGAACATCCCTTCGGCGGATATTAGCTACTCACAAATACCCTTAGTTTGCTACCCTTACAAACTCCAGCTACTGCAGCATCTCAACGAGGATGACCCAGATCGGCGCACACAATTTGCAGAATGGGCAAAACAAAAATTGGAACAGGACCCTCAGTTCACGCAGAAGATTTTGTTCAGTGATGAGGCAAACTTTTATGTGAATGGTGAAGTTAACAAACAAAAGGGATCTATCCCACATTGGATAGATCTCTCCAAGACTGTTGGAACAAAAAAAGTTATGGTATGGTGTGGTATATGGGGTACAAAGATAGTGGGGCCATTCTTCATCAATGGAAACCTCAAGGTCACTGGATATTTGAAATTGCTACATGATGATGTGTTTCCCTCTTTATGCACTGAAGCTGGCACGTTCCCTGAGTTTTTCCAGCAAGATGGTGCACCACCACATTATGGGTGTCAGGTCCGAGCATTCCTAGATGAACAGTTTCCTGAAAAGTGGATTGGTCGTCGTGGGCCAGTTGAATGGCCCCCAAGGTCTCCCGATCTGACCCCCTTAGACTTTTATCTTTGGGGTCATCTGAAGGCAATTGTCTATGGTGTGAAGATACGAGATGTGCAGCACCTGAAACTACGGATACTGGAAGCCTGTGCTGGCATTTCTCCTGCGGTGTTGCTATCAGTGTGTGAAGAGTGGGAGAAGAGGGTTGCATTGACAATCCATCACAATGGGCAGCACATTGAACACATTTTATAAGTGGTCGGAAACTTGTAAATAACTCATGAAAGAATAAAGTTACATTAAAACCAAGCATTGTTTTTCTGGTGAAATTCCCAATAAGTTTGATGTGTCACATGACCCTCTTCCTATTGAAAAAACAAAAGTTGGATCCAAGATGGCCGACTTCCAAATGGCCACCATGGTCACCACCCATCTTGAAAAGTTTGCCCCCTCACATATACTAATGTGCCACAAACAGGACGTTAATATCACCAACCATTCCCATTTTATTAAGATGTATCCATATAAATGGCCCACCCTGTATATTATTAGTAAGTGCCATCTGAATAAACCTTGTTGATAACAAATTTGAAGACAAACTCTAAATCTATCAATTCTTGGTAGCGCTTACAACGAGTGTACATAAAATATAATACTCAGAAGACATGCTTTGAACATTGATGTGTACACAAATATGTGTAGTACTCACATCAACACATCGAAAACATATGACATGTCACTACCATGACAACAGGTAACAGCAAGACTATCAGTTAACCTTAAATGCCAGCAATAACTAAGGTTAATAAACCACTGGTTAAGAAAACATGAAATAATATCGTAGGGAATTAACACCAGATAATGTTGTTGCACCTTTAGTCACTCTACAAATCCAGCTAATGTCCATCATGTCTAGTTTAGTTTCTGAAAAACATTGGGTATAGGATGTCACATTGTTGTCCCGGGGAAAAAAAAAACTTTAAAAAATGTGTGAACCATGCATGGATGTATGAATAGTGTTTTAGGTTTTCCTTCACATTAAACAAATTACCATAGTCTTACTGATGTTTATAAGAAATTTAAATAATTCCAGAAATAAGTAGAATGTAGAAGTGAAGTGCAACCCAGTCACTGTATGGAGATTATCATAGTTTATACATTATAGCATTTTGTAAGTAACTTAAAGGTGTATTGTAGCAGTTTGCAAGTGGTATTTAAACGTTGCTGGTTGTTCGTGCATCTAAGAGTGAAGGATGTCTGCAGGTGAATTAGCATACATTTCAGGAAAGCAGGAAAGCAGGAAAGCATGACCGCATATACAGTACATGCTGGCCACTCTTCTTTAGGGTCCGAAGTGGCCAAACATTTAAGGTACTAGGTTACTGATCAGCAGATCAAGGGTTCAATCCCTAGCCTTGCAAAACTGCCACTGTTGAGCCATTGTCTGCTCAAGGGGACACTTATTCCTTTAATGACCTTAGTGACCCGGTCACTTTACCTACCATCAATTTGCTGCATTTAAGTTTTTCTCCTTACAATTTTGTGTTAGGTAGAAAACCGAAAGGTACCATATGCAAAAACAACAAAACAAAGAATATTCAAATATAACCTCTTTAAGAATGTAAGAAATAAAAATGTCTGCGGAGCTTCTTTGAATTGTCTCTTGAGGAGCTTTGTCATGTGTCTCAGGGTGAGCTTTAGTTTGTGCTGGAATAATATGGAACAGGTGTCATGAAAGGGATCATGCGACTCCGCTTTTGAAGGCCCTTCACTGGTTACCTGTTCATTTCAGAATACATTTTAAAATTGTACTATTTGTTTTTAAATCGCTACACCAGCAAGCACCCAACTACTTAACAGAATTGCTGCACCAACACACCCCCCTGAGAAGTTTAAGATCCTGTGACCAGAATCTCCTTTTAATTCCACACTCCAGACTTAAGCGTAGAGGTGACCGTGCTTTTTCAGTAATTGGGCCTCGTCTTTGGAACGGCCTGCCAATCAATATTCGAATGGCTCCTAGTCTGACTTCTTTTAAATCCCTTTTAAAAACTCATTTGTTTTCACTGGCCTACTAGGCTTTACTGTCCTTTTAAGCTTCTGTGTTTGTTTATTTTATTTATTTATTTATTTTTCTTAGGCTATAGTTGTATACTTTTATTCTTTTATGTTATTTATGTGGATGTACAGCACTTTGGTCAGTCTTGTGGCTGTAGTAAATGTGCTATATAAATAAACTGATGAAGGTTTGTGTTGTTAAGGCAACATGTGAAGAAGAATGGGCTTTACTGAGGTACATCTAGTATGATATTATTAGTCACAGTGAGAGAGAGAGAGAGAGAGAGAGATTTGCATGAACAGAGCTAAATTAGTTTCTTTCTCTCAGAATTAAGCAGAAACTTCACCAGATGTTCAACGTCTTTTATTCAAACTCACTGAAGCCCAACACACAGCACTGAATATTGAACAATACAGCTAATCCCATCACGCTGATCATCACTATGAACTCGAATAAAAGAACAGACAGTGTCCAAGACTCAGCTTTATTTCAGCGCAAACTACAAGAGCAACAGGACAGTGAATAAAGTAAAGACAGAAATGTCAGCGTTGTGAGGAAGTGAAACTCTATTGCAGATGGATCATAAGTAGATGTGTGTTAAACTCTATCTTGGATCCACTAGCCATCACAAAGACACTTTCTGAACATGACTGGATGATTGACACCCTCATGGGAGACTTTACAGATAAACTCCTCCCCATTTTCCCAGAGGTCTTTGCTGAGGGTCAGGGTGCTACTCCGACTGTAAAGCCCGTTCTTCTGTTCTTCTGCGCTGGTCAGAATCCCGTCCTTCACATTGGATCCGTCCACTGTCCAGCTCACCAGCGCCCCCTGTGGAGAGTAGCCAGACAGCAGGCAGAGCAGCGAGGCCGAACCCTCAGACAGCTGCAGACGGGACGGAGGGAGCAGAGATACGGAGGGCTTCACTGTGGGACCGGCTGGAGACGATAAAGATACACATATACACGTCATTCACAGACAAATTGAAAGCTGGTTTTCTAGTCAATAATTGATAATAAGTTCAAATGATCATAGAACATTTTTGAAAACATCTGGAATTCTGACTTCATGCTCTTAGTCGCACTCAGTACTCTATCATTTAACATTTCAGTAATTAATTCTGCGGTCGAGACCAGCGTGCCAACCATGCCTTGATACGTGCTTCTTAAATGTTCATATCAAGGCATGGTGAGCAGTGTGGTCTCGACACCTCCAGGGCTAGTGGTGCGAATCTCGCCTTTACTGCAATAAACAGTATGTGTACTTTCAGGGCAGTACACATATGCTACTGTATATATCTGACTTTACTGAAAGTAGCATATGTGTCCTGTAACTTGTACATCCTGAATTTACATTAATAATTGTATTTTTATTGAATGTTTAGAAACATAAATATTGTATCCATTCTGGTACTGAAATATGTATTTCAACAGATCACAACACCACACAATAAAAATCACTTATGCACATACGAACATGAATAATCTGATTGTTTTCTAGTAGATCAATTAATGTGATTATTACTAAACTAAATGCATTTGTATTAACAAAGCACACTTACTTTTGATAATGAGTTTGGAGCCTCCACCAAAAGTGTACCACAGTGATACATTCTAATGAAACCGTCATACAAAAACCTCTGTCACACTGCAGTGCACACACACACACACACACACACACACACACACTTTGCATTGACAGCCCATGCTTCAGTGCTCTGTGAGTGTTTATAGCCCTGTGACTTTAACACTTCATGACTGAGATCTGCTGCAACCATGACTCTGATCAGCGTCTTCATCTGCACACTGGCCCTCTGGACTCAAGGTGAGAGTTTAACATCAACTCACAGCCTCACACACTTCATTTCATACTCATACTGCATCACTTTACAGCACGTAAACACAATCTGTGCTTCTCTTCAGGATCCAGAGGACAGGGGACTGTGACTCAGACTCCTTCAGTGCAAACTGTTGTTCCAGGAAACACCGTCACCATCAACTGTAGAACCAGTAACCAGGTGGATAGTGGTACCAGTCTATTTTGGTACCTGCAGAAACCTGGAGAAGCTCCTAAACTCCTGATCTATGAAACTTCAAGATTACACACCGGAACTCCAGATCGTTTCAGTGGCAGTGGAGCTGATACTGACTTCACTCTGAGCATCAGTGGAGTCCAGGCTGAAGATGCAGGAGATTATTACTGTAAGGCTGAACATGGGATCAGTGGTACCTGGGTGTTACACAGTGTTAGAGCATCGTACAAAAACCTGGTTCAGTGAGAGAGAACAGAGAAGCACTGCTGCAGGTGCTGAGGGGGGGAAGTGATACAGCACAATGACACACACTGCACATGAGAGAAACACACATCACTCTAAACCACTCATGCGCGCGCACACACACACACACACACACACACACACATCCATGTCCACCTTTCTCAGCTATGATTTAGATTTGCTGAACGTATTCCAGAGGTGACAACGTTTCACAAAAGCTTGTGCATGACCGGCCATTTAGTCTAACACTAATTATCCACCTTAAACTACATGGCTCAGGTTTTGTATTTATATTTATATTATACTATTATATTAGGAATGCAGTGTTAAAGTGAAACAACAGATACATTTGACTCTATTTAATCCAGTTGTTACAACTGACATTTGAAATATTCACCCAATAGGGTGCCTACCTGACCCATCAGCCAAATGCTACATGCTCTCCAGCAGCTCCATGTAGGGCAGCAGGGGCACAGCACAGAACTCTGGGCCCAGTACATAAGCACTCTCATTTGATCCATTTGATCATTTTAATCCATATCTCTCATATTTAATTCCAGAAATACCCTCCCTTCATTAGGGCCCTGAGTAGTCAGTGCCACACACCCCCACTATGACACTCGTCAGGGCAAATTTATTAACACACAGAACAGAATACTATGTCACTGCCCTCTAACACTGTTTAATGCTCTAGCAGTTGTGTAACTTTTGCTGCAGTTCGTAAATGCATTATGCATTTGGATGTTTACTTATTTGGTTAGGTTTTTGATCTGTTGAGCACTATTATAATCCAATTATAGCTGTTCCAATTTTTGCCACATGCAACTAAATATGTGTGTTAATTACTGGAATAACTGGATTGTGTAAATATTAGAAAAAGTGGAACATAGCAAATAAAAGCTGTTTATACTGTAGCTTACTCTTTAAAAAGAGGCTGTAGAGTTGCATTAGAGTTGGCAGCTTTGCATATTCCCCTATTATAGGAAGAATTTTTGTTTCAACTCACTAAAGATGCAGGAGATTTGTGCAGTCAACATACACACACACACACACACACACACACTAGTAAACAGTTTAGCAACTGAAGGATTTTTATATATACTAGATGCGCTAGTATACATCTGTTGAATTTTGGAATAATTAACTTTTTTTACGTGTTACTGTGAAGTGTGCAGAATGTAGATGTGAGATGTTTCAATTGCACACTCATAAATGGCTATTACAGCAATGTACAGCGCCATCTGTTGAATTTTGAGATGAACTTATGATTTTTTCCAAGGTAGATTTGTTTTATCATATAAGGGTGTTCAATTTAGCATATCTTCTCCTGACGTGGCCTGATTGACATGAAACAAAACCCATATGTTACCTAATGCTCGGCCAAATATATCTGTGAAAACCTCATTAAAATTAATTCTGTAGTTTTTATGTGATGCGTTCACAAACAAACAGATGGACAAAAATTCCAAAAACTTGACCTGTAGAATTACTGGGACTGTTTAAGAACTACTGGTTTCCCAAATCAGTATAAGTAATAGGAGGAAACCCACCAAACACGGGGAGAACATGCATAATCCATACACACAGATCTGAGGTAGGAATCAAACCCAGACCCTGGAGGTGCAGGGTGACGGTGCTAACCATTAAGCCACCGTGCTGCCCTGGGCTTGTATACTGTAGGTATGTTTAAAATCAGAGCTGTACTCCAACCCTTTCTTTTTCACTGGTCTCGGCTTGTCAACCTAGTGACCTCCTCAAGTCTTCAGGTTCTCATCTCTTGTAACACAGAGCTTGCTTTCTAACCCAGAGACCATGAGTTTGAATTTGACTCTGAGTGATCTTTAATTTGTCTGAGTGCTGTTTCATTGGCCCAAGCTTTGTTATTTATTTTCTGTTTTGGAAGTTTCTGTTCCTACTCTTTATCTGCTCACTTGAAATTTACATGAACGGAGGTAAATTAGTTTCTTTCTCTCAGAATAGAACGGAAACTTCAGCAGATGTTCAACTTCCTTCAGTCAAGCTCACTGAAGCACATCACACAGCACTGAATCTACAGCTAATCTCACTCTCTCATCACAATGATCATCATTATTAACTCAAATAAAAGAACAGACAACGTCCAAAACTCAGCTTTATTTCAGCAAAAACTAAAAGAAGAGCAACAGTACAGTGAAGAAAATAAAGACAGAAATCTCAGCATTGTGTAGAATTGAAACACTACTATAGATGGATCCTAAGCAGCTCTGAGTTAAACTCTGTATCTATCTAGCCTTCACACTGACTCTTTCTGAACATGACTGGATGATTGACGCCATCATGGGAGACCTTACAGATAAACTCCTCCCCCTTTTCCCAGAGGTCTTTGCTGAGGGTCAGGGTGCTGCTGCGGGTGTAATGGCCATTCTTATCTTCTTCTGTGCTGGTCAGAACCCCATTTTTTACCTCTGAGCCGTCCACTGTCCAGCTCACCAGCGCCCCCTGCGGAGAGTAGCCAGACAACAGGCAGAGCAGTGAGCCCGAGCCCTCAGACAGCTGCAGAGGGGACGGAGGGAACAGAGACACGCTGGGCTTCACTGTGGGACCGGCTGGAGATGACAAACACAAAACCACACACAAATTGGTTAAGTATTTCTAACTTTAGACAATGAGAAATGAAGTTACAGCTTTAAGTGCACATGATTCAGTGTTTTATACACTTATTTATTGAAACACACACTGATTGGATTTTGGACAGTCTAAACACCAACAGTGACAAAACTAGAAACTGTGTGTAAATAAGATGTGTGTAAAAGATGTGTTTCAGCAGTAGGAGAACATTTCCCAGTTTCCATTGTGGAGACACTGCAAATTCATTCTCTTTATTCTGGTCATAAATCTCAATAATCTTCTTGTATTCAAATAAAATATTAAAAATAACATGTTTTTATCTCTTCTTCTAAACTATAATTCCATCCATCCATCCATCTAGAAACCTCTGTAATCCAATTAGGGACCGTGCAGCCCAATTGTTATCACCATTGTATTTTTTTCCCCATTTTATGTCCGTGGTTGGACCTCCAGGCAACATTCAAGCACTCATTCAGACACTACGGGCAATTAGGGACATTTGATTTAAAATGAGTTAGTTTTAAAATGTACTTAATTATAAGTTTAACAGTGTTTAAGACAGATAACCTTTAGAGATAATAAACAGAATAAACCTTTACTTACTCTTTAAGATGAGTCTGGAGCCTCCACCAAAAGTCCTCCACAGTGATACATTCTAATGAAACCATCATACAAAAACCTCCATCACGCTGCAGTGCACACACACACACACACACACACACACACACACACACACACACTTTGCATTGACAGTCCATGCTTCAGTGCTCTGTGAGTGTTTATAGCTCTGTGACTTTAACACTTCATGACTGAGATCTGCTGCTCAGCAACTTCACCCACAGCTACCATGACTCTGATCAGCGTCTTCATCTGCACACTGGCCCTCTGGACTCAAGGTGAGAGTTTAACATCAACTCACAGCCTCACACACTTCATTTCATATTCATACTGCATCACTTTACAGCAAATAAACACAATCTGTGTTTCTCCTCAGGATCCAGAGGTCAGGTGACTGTGACTCAGACTCCTTCAGTGCAAACTGTTGTTCCAGGGAACACCGTCACCCTCAACTGTAAATTCAGTACTGCTGTTCACTATAACTGCGGGCCAAGTGGTGTATCATATGACTGTCTCGCCTGGTACCTGCAGAAACAGGGAGAAGCTCCTAAACTTCTAGTGCACTATGTGAGTCACTTGTTCTCAGGAACTCCGGCTCGTTTCAGTGGCAGTGGATCCAAGACTGACTTCACTCTGACCATCAGCGGAATCCAGGCTGAAGATGCAGGAGATTACTACTGTCAGAGTTACCACAGTAGTGGAACATTGACACAGTGATATAGTATCGTACAAAAACCTGGTTCAGTGAGAGAGAACAGAGAAGCACTGCTGCAGTTGGGAGTGACTGCAGGTGTCGAGGAGGAGGAAGTGATACACCGCAATCACACACACTGTAGATGAGAGGAAACACACACCACACTTACTCACTAATACACACGTATCTGTGAGATCAATCAATTTTTCTCGGCTGTGGATCATCCTTTATTGCATATACTGTATTAACATATTAGACAATGCTACATGGGACAGAATTACCTCTTAAACTCTGAACTTTGGCTTCAGGATGGACCAGTCAGGCGAGGAGAGCAGAAGGGGATGGGATCAAGTCTGTCTCAGAAAGATCATGTGTAGCTGATGGACAGAAAATTAGTTAATATTTCTGCAATATTTCTGAGATGAAAGAATGATAACCTAGTAATATTCTCTATATGCTATAAATACAGTGATAGTCTGGACTCTATAATCACACCAAGGTCTTTTACTGCTGAAACAGAAAGACCATCCAGAGTTACTGTGTGATCAGAAAGCTTACTTCTAGCTGCATGTGGTCCTAGTACCAGTACTGTACTTCTGTCTTGTCAGGATTAAGCAGAAGGTTAATTAGCATTGATTGTCTAATGCCTTCTACATATTCCTTATCTTTATTAACCTAGTGTCTCTCATCAGATTTTGCTGAGACATATAACTGTGTGTCAAAATTATGAAGCTATAGACTACAGAGCTACAATACACAGAATACTGTACTATACCAAAATCACTTTCCCCAAAGCAGCACATTTCCACTGAAATGCAGTGCCTTGTGTGATAGAGGGGAATAAGACACACAGATGCAGAGGAAATGATTTCTACACAATCAAACTTTGTCTTTTGAAACAGTTTTGAGCCAACACAATTTAGAAATACTGACTGAACTGCATTTCCATTCACATTATTGGGCTGCCCCCTGCTGGTTGTGACTGAAACCCAGCGATCATGTGTCAGAGATCATTTATTGCATTTAATTTGACTCGTGTTCACACTTGGCATGTTTGGTTCACTTAAACAAAAGTGAACGCTGGCATCCGAACCTCAGATCTTAAAAACAGAGGTATGTAAAAAGTTTCAACATGTAAGATATCTAAATCAATTCTGCTTAGTTAGCATTATCTGATACAGATGAGTGTACCTGAGAACTTTCACTGGTCCGCTCTATATTTGCCACATCTGAAGTAGAGTGAGAAAAAGTCCTACAGTAGCTATGTCACGTTCACTAGTTAGCACAGTAAAAACGTTTCAAAATAAGAAAAAGATTGAAATACCTAATGTGATTAGTAAATAAAACATTGCCAAATTAGATAGTAAATTTAATAAGCACTCAAGTACATTCACTATGGATGGCACACAAGAGCACAGGTGCACACATGATAGACCCGCAAGTCTGCGTTCAATGACAACAATGTGAAACATTCACTAGCGTACAATGGTTTAAATGATTTAATGAAATGTCATATGTTTTCAAGCTCTCTCGTAATTTAACGCACCCCTAGTGTACTATGACGTGCTTGTGTGCTCGCATACCAGACAGGCAGACAATCTATCACAGGATTAAAGATCCTAATGCTTGCATTATTTATTTATTTATTTATTTATTTAGTTGGGGACGGGTGCCACTGGCGGCTGTCTGGATAAAAGCTAGTCTCAAAGGAAAATCCTTCAATGGCATTCCATCAATGGCTTTTTCTTATTATACAAAAAAATTATTATTTTATAAACTTTTCATGAGTGTTTTATCTGGTAAAGACACCACCATATATAAGTCGCATGCCTTCTGGCATTTGGTCCAATGTCTTTTGGTTTGATGTGGAAAATATCAGCGTGAATGCTAAATGAACCAGGACTTGTGAACCAAAACTAAGGTATAATTTTATGCTTAGAATCAAACTACAAATGTGAACACACGCTGAGTGATCTTTAACTTGTCTGTATTTTTTCAGAGTGCTGTTTTGTCGCCCCAAGCTTTGTATTTACTTATTTTTAGTTTCTATTCCTCCTCCTTATCTGCTCTCCACACAACATTTACATGAACAGAACTCAGAGAGTTTCTTTCTCTCAGAATAGAGCAGAAACCTCACCAGATGTTGAACTTCCTTCAGTCAAACTCAGTGAAGCACATCACACAGCACTGAAAGTACAGCTAATCCCACTCTCTCATCACACTGATCATCACTATTAACTCTAATAAAAGAACAGACAACGTCCAAAACTGAGCTTTATTTCAGCAGAAACTCCAGGAAGAGAAAAATTTACATTATGTAGAACTGAAAGTGTATTGTAGATGGATCATAAGCAACTCTATGTCTGGATAATTGATTTTGTTACGGGAGATGTTACAGATGAACTCCTCCCCCTTTTGCCCCTTTTCTGAGGGTCACGGTGCTGGTGCGACTTGAACCGTCTTTCTAACTTCTATACATCACCTCTGAGCCGTCCACTGTCCACTCCACAGCAAACGTTGCTGGCTTCAAGATGAAGAAGTACCAAAAAATACTGAAGCAACATCTTTAGACATTGGTCCGAAAATGAAAACTTGGTCACAGCTGGATTTTTCAGCAAAACAAAAATCCTCCAAAGCTGCAACAAAATGATTGAAATAAAATATAATAGTATTATGTAAGTATTGCAATGCCACCAAATACTAGGCCAATCCATTTATCCACTATCTAAACTGTAAAGAAGTCAAACAAAGCTAAAGCAAGCTATTCAGTATTAAATCTCTTACCTATTATTTTACAGTGGCCTTGTATGAAAAAAAAAATGTAGATACCCTACCTGCAATAACACTGGGAAAGTACAATAACAAAACATGTGGAACTGGGAAAAACTGGAGTTTTAATATGTTCATCCTGGGTGTGTAAGCTGTCGGGATCTCCTGAAGTTTATCATAGGAATATCCACAGTTTAACACAAAACATCCGCTGCTGAATTTCCTATTTACCCCGCATACATTATGTGTAAAAACTTGAAAATCTCATTTGAATATAATTCATTATTGAATGTTCATGTCATGAAATCTTTATTATATCAGAAATAATTGATGAAAAAGACATTTACTCGGAAGACCATCTTACTAATAAATGTAATGTGAGAAAGATTCAATTAATTGTTTGTTTTTAAAAGAAGAACACTTTCTGTTCATGAAGAGTCTGGTGGCACCACCAAAAAGTGGACCACAGTGATACATTCGAATCAAACTGTCATTCAAAAACATTCCAGTGTACATACATATATACACACACACTTTCCATTAGTAACCCAGGGATAGGGGGAGATTAGTGGTTAATTTGTTGGACTATTGATAGGAAGGTTAAGGGTTCAAACCCCAGCACCAACAAGCTGCCACTAGAAGATAAATAGAAGTCACTCTGGATAAGGGCGTCTCCCAAATGCCATAAATGTAAATGTGCCTCATGCTTCAGTGCTCTGTGAGTGTTTATAGCTCTGTGACTTTAACACTTCATGACTGAGAGCTGCTGCTCCTCAACTTCACCCACAGCAACCATGACTCTGATCAGCATCTTCATCTGCACACTGGCCCTCTGGACTCAAGGTGAGAGTTTAACATCAACTCACAGCCTCACACACTTCATTTCATACTAATATTGCATGACTTTACAGCAAGTAAACACAATCTGTGCTTCTCTTCAGGATCCAGAGGACAGGGGACTGTGACTCAGACTCCTTCAGTGCAAACTGTTGTTCCAGGAAACACAGTCACCATCAACTGTAGAACCAGTAACCAGGTGGATAGTGGTACTGGTCTATTCTGGTACCTCCAAAAACCTGGAGAAGCTCCTAAGCTTCTGATATACGAGGCTACAAGATTACACACAGGGACTCCGGATCGTTTCAGTGGCAAGGGATCTGATACTGACTTCACTCTGAGCATCAGTGGAGTCCAGGCTGAAGATGCAGGAGATTATTACTGTAAGGCTGAACATGGGATCAGTGGTACCTGGGTGTTACACAGTGTTAGAGCATCAAAAACCAAAAGCATCAAAAATATCGTACAAAAACCTGGTTCAGTGAGAGAGAACAGAGAAGCACTGCTGCAGCTGGGAGTGACTGCAGGTGCTGAGGAGGAGGATGTGATACAGTACAATGACACAATGAGAGAGAAAACACACACCACTAACTCACTTATGCATACACTTCAGTGAGAGGAGTCCACCTTCCTTAGCTGTGGATCACTTTAGTAAACAAAGTAATAGTGGACATGAGACAGGATTTCTTCATAAACTTCTCACTCTTAGAGTCCAGTTTGAAGATACAGGAGATCAGTGCAGTCATCTAAATTAACTCTACATTCACACAGTGTTTGAACTTGACTTCCCCAACTTCAGAGGAAATTCTGCACACACACAATTTTATTTTTAGTTCATTGCCATTTACAGTTGATGGATGAAAAATGGACGATAAGCTAGATGTATATATAGATAGATATAGACATAAGGATAGATTTGATTTCATGCTGTGCATTGTGACCTCTCATTCAATGTTCACATTACTAAAGAAAATTAAAGCTTGTAAAGAACTAAAAAAGATTATTGGTACTACATTTTCTCACAACCTGTCACTCTGTGTTTGGTTTCACAGCCTTTTTCAAAGCATCTACCAAATGCAATTCACCCCAGAAAAATGTCTGTCCAAGCCTCAACACTATCAAAATGTTTAATAATTACCCAGACTCACACAATAGAGTTGATCCAATCCCAGCAGCGCATGCCTTTAAGTTTTCTGAAGATGTTTTAGAGCCCAGTGCTCCATCCAAAACTCTAATCAATTGAATAAGACCTCATTACAGAGCTTGGAGATGTGATTGCAATTATTGGTCATGATGGACCCTCAGCCACTACTCATCCTTGGTCAAAGAGGCTGCACTAGCAACCTCTGTAGTCCAACTAGGGACTGTGGAGGCCAGTGGTTATTACCGCTGTATGTTGTGTGTCATCATTTACACGTGCATTCACACACTACAGACAATTTTGGGAACACCAACCAGTCTAATCTGCATGTCTTTGGACTATGGGAGGAAACCAGAGTACCCAGAGGAAACCCACCAAGCACGGGGAGAACTAAAGAGTAAGCTTAAATGTAGAGTAAGTCCAAGACATGTTCTACATTCAGCTATTAAGATGAACTTTTAATGTAAATTAGGCTACAGTTATTATATTTAATATGATAGTTTTAGTCAAAGGCTTTAAAATATGTTTCACACTTACTTTCACTTAGGGGAGAGAGAGAGAGAGTTGGTAAGTGAGATTTACATGAACAGAGCTAAATTAGTCCTAGCATAGAGCAGAAACCTCACCAGATGTTCAACTTTCTTCAGTTAAACTCACTGAAGCACATCACACAGCACTGAATCATGATCATCACTAGTAATCAGACTAGTCTGTGAATAAAAGAAAAGACAATGTCCAAAACTCAGCTTTATTTCAGCAGAAACTACAGACAGAGCGACAGGACATTGAAGAGATTAAAGACAGAAATGTCAGCATTGTGTAGAATTGAAACACTACTGTAGATGGATCCTACACAGCTCTGAGTTAAACTCTACCTTGGATCCACTAGTCTTCACACTGACTCTTTATGAACGTGACTGGATAAGTGATTTTGTTATGAGAGACTGTACAGATAAACTCCTCCCCCTTTTCCCAGAGGTCTTTGCTGAGGGTCAGGGTGCTGCTGCGGCTGTAACGGCCGCTCTTATCTTCTTCTGTGCTGGTCAGAATCCCATCCTTCACCTCTGAGCCGTCTACTGTCCAGCTCACCAGCGCCCCCTGTGGAGAGTAGCCAGACAGCAGGCAGAGCAGCGAGGCCGAACCCTCACACAGCTGTGAACGAGATGGAGGCAGCAGAGACACGGATGGACCCTCTGGAAACAACAAATTAAAAACAACACATAATAAACACAGTTAGAAATACTCTATAAATGCTGTGAACACCAACATTCTGAGCCAAGAGAAACTTTACACGTCTGAACAACTAAAGGTTCCAAGAACAATAATAATTCTAAAGTGACCAGATATTTTTTAATTGAAACAAGACAGGAGCTGTACAATAACACACAGTGTATGGAGTTTTTGAACGTTCTTAGCTTAAGCATATATAATCTTTTGTCCTCAACTAAAACCTATTATAGAATTGTTAATTTCTGAAAATGATCATGTTCATACTACATTGAGTTAAGCCTTTATTGGTGACATATACATTACAGCACAGTGAAATTCTTTCTTCGCATATCCCAGCTTAACTGGGGACAGAGCGCGGGGTCAATCATGATACAGCTCCCCTGGAGCAGATAGGGTTAAGGGCCTCGCTCAAGGGCCCAACAATGGCAACCTGGCTGAGCCGAGGATCGAACCTCCAATCCTCTGATCAATAACTCAATGCCTTAGCCCTGACACTTTACTTTAAATAACGGCATGTCTGAATGTCTATGCTACTGAATGTTGTAATAAGAAGCTTATCTAAATATTTATAATTAATCAAATCTGAGAAAGATGTTTAAAGAAGAAAACACACTTACTGTCCATGACAAGTCTGGTGCCTCCTCCAAAAGTGTACCACAGTGATACATTCTAATGAAACCGTCGTACAAAAACCTCTGTCACACTGCAGTGAACACACACACACACACACACACACACACACACTTTGCATTGACAGTTCCATGCTTCAGTGCTCTGTGAGTGTTTATAGCCCTGTGACTTTAACACTTCATGACTGAGATCTGCTGCAACCATGACTCTGATCAGCGTCTTCATCTGCACACTGGCCCTCTGGACTCAAGGTGAGAGTTTAACATCAACTCACAGCCTCACACACTTCATTTCATACTCATACTGCATCATTTTACAGCAAATAAACACAATCTTACAGAATCAGTGCAAACTCTTATTCCAAGCACCACAGTCACCATCAACTGTAGAACCAGTAACCAGGTGGATAGTGGTACAAGGATATTCAGGTACCTGGAGAAGCTCCTAAACTCCTGCTACATGAAAGATCAATATTTCATACAGGAACTCCAGATTGTTTAGTGTCAGATCTAATACTGATCTCACTCTGACCATCAGTGGAGTCCAGTCTGAAGATGCAGTTGATTTACAATTAACATATTCACGTATCATAAGGATCATTTCTTTTTGAACTTACTGAAGAGATAAGTGCAAACAGCGCAATCCCTCCCTCTCACGCAGAACATTTAATTGATTCTCCTCACTGATGTAGAAACTGGTATGATCATATATCATATATATTTACATACACACACACACACATACACACACACACACACTGATCAGCTATAACATTATGACGCCCACCTAATATTTTATCTGCCCCCCCTTTGCCAGCAAAACAACACTAATGTCTGTTCTAACACCTGCCTGTTCTGACACCCTTCTAATTGGACCAGCTCTAACCTCTTCCTTAATTTGAGCTTCAGTAGCTCTTCTATTGGATCAGACTACATGGGCCAGTCTTTACTCCCTATGTGCACCGGTGAGCCTTGGCCACACATGACTCTGTTGCCAGTTCACTAGTTGTCCTTCCTTTGAAGACATTTTTTTGCTCTGACCAAGATGTCTAGCTGTCACAATTAGGCCCACAGTAGCTACATTTTCCATATCTCATTACAGTGGTGGCTGGAAGTTGGTGGGACATATCAGGCAGCGAGTGGACCTTTTTTTTCCCGAAATTGATGTGTTGGAAGTTGAAAAAATGAGCAAGCATAAGGATTTGAATGGTTTTGACAAGGGCCAGATTGTGATGTCTAGGCGAATGGGTCAGAGCGACTCCAAACCTCTGCCCACAGCCCACCAGCAGAGGGAGACAGAGAGCCATCTCTCAGTGATTATTTGAAACTGGCTCCATCTGTGTCTGGGCTGTTTAAGGACTTCTTGATCAGTGTGGGTTGAGCCCGTGAAGCCTGAGCTGCTATGGGTATGGTCAAATCAGAGCTGTACTCCAGCTCTTTCTTCTTTAATTGGTTGGACTCAGCTTGTGGACCTATTGATCCCCTTAAGTCTTCAGGTTCTCATCTCGTTGACACAAAGAGCTTGCTTTCTAACCCTGATATCATATGTTTAAACCTGATTCTGAGTGATCGCTAAATTGTCTGTATTTTGAGACTGCTGTTACATCGCCCCAAGTTTTTTTTCTGTTTTGGAAGTTTTTGTTACTCCTCCCTATCTGCTCTACACATGAAATTTACATGAACAGAATAGAGCAGAAACCTCAGCAATGTTCAACTTTATTCAGTCAAACTCACTGAAGCACATCGCACTGCTTTATTTCAGCATAAACTTCAGGAAGAGAAACAGGATGGTGAAGAGAGTAAAGACAGAAATCTCAGCATTGTGTAGAACTGAAACTCTACTGTAGATGGATCATAAGCAGCTCTGTGTTAAACTCTATCCACTAGCCTACACACTAACTCTTTCTGGGCAGATACAGATGGCGCCATGACAAAGTACTGACTGTGCTAGCTAACATCCTAGAGCAGGAGAGGACCAGGAAATGTCAACATAAGAGCAAGTCATCACCAGGCATAACATTCGTCAAGGAGGGGACGAGGCCACCTGGGCCCAATAAAATCAGGTCAAGTCTCTTGCAGCCTGCTAAAGCATGGGAGCTTAGGGTAGACCTGAAAAATAGGCTCCAGTTCCCAGATGTTGTCCACACTACCTTAAGACCTGACGCAGTCCCCTTCTCCATGGAAGGAAAGAAGATTATCCTAGTGGAGCTTACATTTTACAGGAGACATTTGAAAGGAAGACTGAATGCTTCCCAGCCCAATCAGTATGGAAGCTGATGACAGACATTGGATTGAGGGGGACTGAGAGAAAGAAGGCAGTGCGAAGGCTGGGGGAGGCAGCAGAGAGAGCCTACTGTTGGATTTGGAGCAGGAGAGAGGAGTTGAGCTGGCAGCCAGGAAGAAGTGAGTAGTGGCTGGCCACCACTACTGACCCACCAACAGCAGAGTGTTATGGTTAAGGGTCGAAACACTTTGGGATCATAGGTAACCATCTGATGACACCGCCTCCTGGCTAAATGCTCCAGTCAAAGCAAGATGACTGAAGGAGAAGTATCCAAGGATGTCTGCCATTACTAAAGTGACTGGATTATGGATTGTGTTATGGGAGACTATACAAATAAACTCCTTCCCCTTTTCCCAGAGGTCTTTGCTGATTGTCAGGGTGCTGCTCCGGCTGTAACCATCCTTCCTTAGTTTTTCTGTGCTAGTCAGAACCCTGTCTTTTACCTCTGAGCCGTCCACTGTCCAGCCCACCAGCGCCCCCTGTGTAGAGTAACCAGACAACAGGCAGAGCAGCGAGGCCGATCCCTCACACAGCTGTAAACGGAATGGAGGGAGCAGAGACATAGAGGGACCCTCTGTAGAGAACAAATAAACTCACACACAAATCTCCTCAATATGACAGGAAATGTGGGAGACGCAACCGCAATCTGTCTTCAAACTGCTTATCAGTTAACAGTCTGATTACTTTTGAGCCTATAAAAATGAAGAAAGTTTATGAAAATGTCTGTAATTGCAATATGTTGGTTAAACCACATAAACTGAAAAAGCTGAAGCCCTGACTTTAACCACATATCAGTGTTTGTAGATCACACAGTCTGTTTAAAGGAACACTGTCTACTGAAAATATACTATTACATTTAGCAGATGCCCTTATCCAGAGCGACTTACTTTTTTTTAAATCTCATTATACATCAGAGCAGTTGGGGTTAAGGGCCTTGCTCAAGGGCCCAACAGGGACAACTTGGTGGTCATGGGACTTGAACCTGGGACCTTCCGAACCGTAGTCCAATGCCTTAACCACTGAGCTACCCCTGACCCCTATTTTTACTATTATTACTAATTACTAATTACCTATTATTACTGCTGATATTTAATCTCATAAACACAAACAGATTAGATCTCATAAACAGATTAAAGATCTATAAAATCAGTGTAGTGTACACAATGTGCAACTATCAGCATTATAAGGTTTATAAGAAGTAGAGAAATATCTGTCCATGTTCATCATGTGCTGATATAAAGCTTTGTGGTGTAATCTGAGATATAAACAGTTATAGATCTTCAGGAAGTCATTTATGTAACGTTGCTTATATCAGCCTTTTATTCCATATTGGTCTTTACACACAATACAGTGTTACATGTTACACAGGACTAAACTGCTGGTAATGATTCCTGGGACATCTGGAGATACTTGTATAGGTCACAGAGGTCAAATCAGACAGGTGCAGGTCCACTTCCTGTAGAGAGAAACATCTGATCATGTGACATTTTTATTCTGCTTTAATAAAGACATGATCTCAGCTCTGACTGACTTCAGTTACATTTCACCATTTCAGTGTTTAACTGTTACCTTCTCATTTGAGCCCTCACTGGAAGAACACTTATCTGAAAAAATGTCTCACACACACACACACACAGATGTGATGTTTGAGTAGGCACACATTTCACTTCATATGTTTTAAGGTAAATGTGTGTGTGTGTGTGTGTGTGTGTGTGTGTGTGTGTGTGTGTGTGTGTGTGTGTGTGTGTGTGTGTGTGTGTGTGTGTGTTTAACGTCTTTAAGTTGGAAGTTCTCACCCTGTACTGTGGAACAGTACAGAGAGGAGCAGGTGATGCTGCCTGAAACAAAGAGGGCACACACACACGATAGGATTATAATAATAACTCCACAGTGTGTATGAGCGGCAAACTGCTGTGTGTCTGAACCATCAGCCTCATGATTCTGATTATCTGAAACACATTCAGTCCTGAATTCAGAATTGTTTTACCATATTTGTCACACTTAAATGATTCAGATCATAAAAAATGTTAATATAAAAATTTAAAAGATAGGGGCAGAGTAAATACAGAATGCAGTTGTTAAATTATGATTGAATTTATTAAAGGTAAAAAGCTATTTCCATTTCTAAATCCCATTTATTGGGACTCCAGCGAACCACTTGGAACGGTGGCAACCTTCCCAGGAGTGGCCGGCCTACCATAAATTATTCCAAGACAAGGCCTTGTCTTGTCATAAGACAGCGGTAAAGTGTTCGCCCTATCATCCGGAGATCGCTGTGAGGTCACGCAAGCAGAAGGAGCTGAGAGTGCTGCCCTCAGAGTGTGTTATGCCCAGTGGTGCGTGAGCATAAAAGAACCCAGAATAACCTCTAAAGAACTCCAGGCTTCACGCACTTCAGTTAAGGTCAGTGTTCATGATTCAACAATAAGAAAGAGACTCGGGGCAAAAATGGCATCCATAGGAGAGTTCCAAGGTGAAAATCACTGCTGACCTGAAAAAAACACAAAGGCTCGTCTCACATTTGCCAGAAACCTTCTGGATTATCCCCAAGACGTCTGGGCAAATACCCTGTGGACTGATGTGACAAAAGTTTAATGTTTTGGAAGGTGTGCATCTCATTACATGTATTATAATAAAACATCATACCAACAGTTAAACATGGTGGTGGTAGTGTGATGGTCTGGATCTTTGCAGCTTCATGACCTGGATGACTTGCCATAATTGATGAAACCATGAATTCTGCACTCTTCCAGAAAATCCTGAAGGTGGATGTCTGGCCATCAGTTTGTGACCTCAAGGCTAAGCACACTTGGTTTTTACAGCAGGACAATGATCCGAAACCATCAGCAAGTCTACTTCTGAATGGCTCAAATATATAATAAAATTAAGGTTTTAGTGAAAAATTAAGGTTTTTTAAGTCATAGACCATAAACAGGCCATTCATGCTTGAGAACCCTTAATTGAAATAATTCTGATATAAAATTGGACCAAACTCCCTCCTCAGTAATGTGAAAGCCTCATGGCCAGTTATCGCAAACGCTTAATTGCAGTCGGTGATGTCATGGGTGGTGATGTCACAGCCTGTTATTAGGTTTAAGGGGCAATTACTTTTCCACCAGGCAGGAAGGCAGGTTAGGACAGGTTTTTCCCCTTAATAAATGAAATCATCATTTACAAACTGCATTTTGTATTTAATTGGGTTATTTTTGTGTAATAATAAAATTAGTTTGAGCATCAAAGAGTGACAAATATGCAAAAAATCAGGAAATACATTTTCACAGCGGTATATCTGTCACGGCACGCCAGGTCACGCCCACCTGTCAAACAAAGCCATGATCTCCCACGACTCCATTCCATACTCCAATTCGTTGTTTCTGTTTTGCCGCCTCATTGACCGGCTTGAGCACACCTGTTGCTCATTTCAATCATGGCTCTGCTCTATTTAACTTGCTCACAAACAACCTCCCGTTGCCAGATTATTGCGTGCCTTAATGCCCAATTTTCCAGCGATTTCACCTGCCCTGCTACTCGGATCTCGACTCACGCTTTGTTTTACGGACCACGCCTTTTGCTTCACGTCTTGGATTGTTGTTTGTTTGGATTTCTGGATAACGACCCTCGCCCTCATATCTCGACCACGGATTTGGATCACGGACTCTATTAGTTTTCTCGGCTTTGACCCACGCACGCTCACCACTGCCTCATCTTCACAAGGCAATCAGCGCAGACAACAACACGCGCTCTGCACTTGGATCCACCAGGCCCGTCCGGACCGTAACAATATCATGAGAAAAAAAATATATGGTAAAACTAAACTTAGCAGTATTCAGAGTAAATAAAATATTGGCACCTGTAAAGTTGAGTCTGATGAGTTTCCCAAACTGAGTGTGCGCCGCGTTGTTTCGACCTCCACAGTAATAAAACCCCAGATCTGTCTCTCTAACTCCAACGATCACCAAACTGACTGAGCTTTCTGTTACATCAAAGTGACTCTTGTTCACATTATAACGAAGGGAAAATAATTTATCCAGAGGCCACTCCTCAGCAGCTATCAGCAGCTTCACCTCATCAGATCTCAGTCGATACCACGATATCTCAAAATAATCAGTGATGTTACAGGGCAGGGTGATGTTCTCTCCAGGATGGACAGATCTGACGTCTGCTGAAGTGATCTCAAGGAGACACGGTGTAAAGAAAGCTGAAATGCAGCACATAATCACTGGTCCACACACTCTCACAGCTACCGAGATGTATTCATCATTTATGCTTCACTATCTGTTTATTCACTAATATGCATATGAACTCACCGAAAAGTGTCTGTAGAATGAATGTAGACCGGAGTCTGTCCATTTCTCACACACTCTCTCCAGCGCTCGGACAACAAGTGCTGCTGTTTCACACTCAGTAAAGTATGTGTTTTAGCCACATGCTACTACATCCTGTTCTGTATTTTACCTGTCTCTGTCACTGCTGTTATTTTTAAAAGTTACAAACTGACCCTAGTACATTTTATCAGTTCATTTTGTATGGACAGCTCTACAAACAAATAAAAATCATAGCAGGATGAAAGAAATAAAAAAAACTTTTTACCACAAAAATCTAGAAAGAATGTCAGAAAAAGACATCGTCATTAAATTTGGATTGTTTTATTTACAAATAAATTGTACATTAAGAATACCCTGTATTTAACGGAGAGAATGTTTAAATCTGCATTGTTACCATGATACACGTACAGTATGTGTTTAGTTCCACACATCATATACTAACATTAAAGGACGATGAGGTCTATTTATGGTGTTAGCCGCACACTCTGAACAGGACATTACACACAGCTCAGGAAAAACATGAGGTCACACCTTTACTCAGAAAACACAGGCACTTTACTTTTTAACCTCGTGACAATGACTATTGGTAAAAGTGCTCTACAAATAAAATGCAATCTAATGTAATTGAAAATAGACGATTTCAACAGCATTCCTAAAATGTTTTTAAACAGAAACTGACCAGAACATTTACATTAAATCTCAAATATCCATCGATTTAATGATGCTAACTGAAACTAGTGTACTAAATGTCGTGATGATTTGTGATGATAAATATTTCCTGAGCCATCAGGAGACTCTTGTGTTGGTCACACAGGTCCAATCAGCAGTGTGTTGCAGGACGACTTCCTGTAGAGAGACAGACAGAGAGATTGTTTTAATAATGAGACACACTACTGACTTAACTAGGATTAATCAGGAGTGTGTGTGGTACCTTCTCATCCTAGTCACTGCTGATAACACACACATCTGAAAGATAAACAGAAGTCAATCCACATTCAATTATATCTCATAACTGAAATAAACAGCACACACACGCACATACACGCACACACACACACACACACACACACATTAATTAAATACATGCTCTGAGTCTTTAGTGTTGCTGTGTATCATGAATGATGATCAATAAGGGAAAGTGGATCAACATAGTGATGGTGAATGGGGTTAAAGTTCTAAAGTTCTCACCTGGTTTCCTGGAACAGAATACACACATGCACATGATGTTAATGAGAACAGAGACTGAACACACACACAGCAAGATTAGAATTATAATCCAGGGGAATCCAGGTCCTGGAACCGGAGGCTCAGGTGTGTTAACTGCCTCATGATGGTGATAATGAAACAGAGACACACAGTGACACAGAGATCTCAGTACAGTATGGAGAAATACCTGATCTGGATAATTAAATAGGATAGTGTATGGATCTTATATGTGAATAAGCCGTTACTATAGAAACGTCCCAGGTTACTTTGCTGTGACCCTGTTCCCTGAAAACGCTATGGGAACGTTCCTTTGTTCTACCGGTTGTGAAGCACATGTGTGTCAACCACGCCAAACTTTGGCTTATATATAACCTCGGTCAGGTGACGTCATCTGATGAGGTGCACCCGCAGGTTATAAATAGGACTGAACCGGAAACATCCTCAGGTCAATTTTTGTCTGAAAGGACGTCCAGTCACAACCGCAGTGTGGCATTGGAGCGCAGCATCTCGTTCAAGCTTTTTCAGGGAACAGGGTTACAGCAAAGTAACCCAAGACATTCCCTTTCAAAAGCTACACTCGATGCTGATTGAAAACGCTATGGGAACGAGAATACCAACGCCGCCGCACTGCAAGTATTTGGACCCCCAGAGTTGTGTAGTGTGCGCACAGACACCAAAGAGGTCTCAGACATAATTCTGGGATGCTGACTCGAGGACCTGCGAGCCTGGAGTGGCATGGACATCCAAACTATAAAATCTGACAAATGTGTGTGGAGAGGACCAGCCTGCCGCATCACACACTTGCTGCAAGGGGACACCTTCGCCCCCGGCTGCGGCCCCCATAACATAGAAAAAGCTGCTCTGATTTATGCCACTGGCTAGTGCAGTGGATGTAAATCTGAAGAGCACAAACTGGACACAGTTTGGATTTGAGAAACAATCATGTTGACTCAATATTTTGAACTTATATTTTTTGAGATAGCGGTTCAACCCGCAAAGATCCAAAATTAGACGCAACCCCCCGTCTTTCTTGGGAACCAAGAAATAGTGGCTGTAATAGCCTGACTCTCTGCCTGGGAAGGAAACATGTTTTATGGCTCCTTTTCTCAGCCAAGTCTGTAATTCCTGAATCAGCAGAGGTGCTAGTTCCGGTTTCACCAAAGTGGAGACCACACTGTTGAAACACGGAGGATGATGAGCAAATTGAAGCCTGTAGCATCTCTCTACAGTGTTTTCTACCCAAGGAGACATGCCAGGCAGTAGCTTCCACGCTGCCAGTTTCTCCAATAAGGACAGAAGTTTTGTCACTTTGGCTAGATAGGGGGGCGGTGCTAGATGTTCAGCATCCTGAAACATGGCAAAAGGCAACTGAACACCTAACACTTTTTCTGAGACCGCTGTTCCCCGCAACACTGGTGGGGGTCGGAGATTGAACACCGGCCTCCTGAGGGTGCCGGGAAGGAGACTTTCTTCTGTGATGGAATTTTCTGTGCCCCTCCCCAGGGGGAGACACCCTCAAGGCTAACCCGTAGACACTATGGCAGCCATAGAGCGGCCGATCTGCTTGGTTGCACGGAGAGACAGATCTGTGGTTTGGCATAATTCTAAAAACACCCTTTCATTGATGACCCTGCCGGTGCTCAAGTCATTCAGCAGATCAGCCTGGTATGCCTGCAAAACCGCCATGGTGTGCAGAGCAGCACCAGCCTGACACGTTGCCTGAAAAGCTTTTCCCACCAGCAAAAATGTTAGTCTCCACGGCTTAGTGGGGAGCGTGGGCTTTTTCAGGGAGGATGACGTCCCAGGAGAGAGATAGCCTGCAAGCATCTCTTCTATCTGAGGCATCATCATATAACCCCGTGCCTTCGCATCAATGACAATAGAGTAGATCGATGTCGATGGCACAAAAACACAGCATGAGTAGGGCGTCTTCATCATGGAGATGGCCAAAAAAGGGGAGAGAATGACGTTGAGGCCCTTCCCCATCTGTCGTCTAATTGTGAGCGCTTGGGGGACTCCTGCTTCTGCGGCCAATCAAGGTGTAAGCATTCAAAAGCGCATGTTACAACCTCTAATAACTCCTGATACGCTCTATTAATCACCAGAGGAGCGCTCTGAAGTGACAGTTTCCATCTCTGCCAAGGTGAGAGAGGAAGTCTCTTCCACCCACAGAGAGCGAGAGAAAAGTAGGATTCTGTCTCATGCGCTTCCGCCAGATCCGCATGCGAACCCCAGGAATGCGCTGCGGCTCGCGGTTTCATTTTAAAGAAGGCGAGCCGAGCGTGAAGGACTTTAATAGGGAGGAGATCGCAATGCTCACATCCTCCCTCAAGCCCGAGGACAGCGTGCTCTTCTCCCAAACACTCAAAACAGAAAGCGTGGAGATCGCCCTCCGCGAGATATCTTTCACACGTAGGCACGCATCTCCTGTCTAACTCTGTCATTTTTATGGTGAGTAATATGACTTTCTATTTTCACTTTCTTTTGCTTTTGAAAAGTGCTTGCACACACGCACACACACACAATGCGGTCTTTGAAGACAAAAAAACCTGAGGATGTTCAGTCCTATTTATAACCTGCAGGTGCACCTCATCAGATGACGTCACGTGACCGGTTATATAAGCCAAAGTTTGACATGTTTGACACACACGTGCTTCACAACCGGTAGAAGAAAGGGACATTCCCATAGCGTTTTCACGCAACATCGAGTGTAACTTTTGAAAGGGAACAATGATCTGCACCTCCACTAATGTCAAACTCCCTCTAACTAATCAGAATCCAGAATTCAGTGCAGTGATAAAAATACTAAACCATAACACAGCTTTAATAACTTCATGATCATTATTAAAACTGCGATATTTAAGCATGGACATAAACACAGCGAAAGTAAACACAGCATCAACAAACAGTGTAAATAAAGTATTGGCACCCACCTGTAGTAAAGTCGAGTCTGATGTTTTTCCCAAACTGAGTGTGTCTTGTTTCGACCTCCACAGTAATAAAACCCCAGATCTGTCTCTCTAACTCCAATAATCACTAAACTGAACTGAATTGAACTGAACTGAACTAAATGACTGAACTGTTACTTTCTGTTACATCAAAGTGACTCTCGTCTACATTATAGTCAACATAAAAGTGTTTATAAAGTCTCTTTTGTGCTGCTGATATAATTTGCCTCACGCCTGTTGAGTTCATCTGATACCACGATATCTCTGAATACTGAGTGATGTTACAGAGCAGAGTGATGTTCTCTCCAGGATCAACAGATCTGAGATCAGCTGAAATGATCTGAAAGAGACTCAGACTGATGAGACCTGAAAGAACAACATCACATTAAGAGATCAGATTCATCACCGCTCTGGAAAAACTCACACACACCTCACTAAAACACATGTAGGTACAAATGAGATAACAGTATTGTCGCTTTAACACTGTGTGTATGAATATAAATCTATGAACTCACCAAACAGCAGCTGTGGAGTAAACAGGAGCTCGGTCATTTCTCACACACACTCTACACACATGGGTATGAGTAAAGTCCTGTTTGTCTCTGGTGTCCCCACAACTTGCTTCACCACAGAACCGGACTTCCTGTACCACAGCCTTTGTTCAATAGCCTGCCAAGAGTGTTGGTATGTTATGTTATGTCGTGTTTGTCACACTGTCACTTTGTTGCTCTTGTTTACATTTGCACGAGCACTTTATGTTGTATGCTGTCTGCTTTTATATAAAAAGAATGTAGATAGTCTTCCTCTCTGAGTTGGCTAGTTAGTTTTTGTTAATTTATGTTGTAAACGTATGTTGTCAGGACAATCTGTATTGTCTCTGCTAGCCAGCTAACTAGGTCTCTTAGTTAGCTAGTTTAGTTTTTATGTTAATCTATGTTGTAAATTTATGTTGCATGTAGCACCTTGGTCCTGGAGGAACGTTGTTTCGTTTCACTGTGTACTAACTGTATATGGTTGAAGTGACAATTGTCATGCACACTCGCACCGCGACCGGCACTAGGACCCGGAAGTAATACGGTCGCATTTCAAGAGGCATAAAAGGAAACAAGATGGCGCTTCACATCGCTCAGTCATTGAGTTCGCCCATGACTTGTCCGACGCTTCGCCAACTATTCTGTGAGTACTCACCGATTTGGGTTGCTTCTTTGATTGAGTGTGTGTTGCTAGAACACGGATTTATTTGTGTAGATCCTAGCTCTTTGCGTAAGAGAGTTCTTAAACTAAACGTGTGTTTATCCTGCCTACTCGCGCTACTTTACATTTTACATTCTATATTTTATATTTTATTTAATTTTATTCTCTTAGGTCAGGGCAGTTGCCTAAGCATTTCACTGCATATCGTACTGTGTAGGATTGTGTATGTGACAAATAAAATTTGAATTTTGAATACTTCCGCGTTTGGGTTTACCATCCACGCTACACGGGCTAACTGCTAAGGCTTCTGTGCTTATCCTCCGGTTTTCCGTGACAACAATAAAGCCTACTTGAACTTGAAGAGTTTTTAGTTCAGAAATTATGCACAAACGTAACAACAGCTTATCTAGGCAGTGACAAAATTTAGTAAAGAGTCGAGTACATTTCCAGTTACTTCAGTCAAATGTTTAGAATGGAATCTGACTTAAACGTATCGCTGAGGAGCCGCTGAGAGCTATTTACCATAGCACATTCCACCTCTCTGTCACTGTACATCCTCACTCCTACCCCTCTTTCCTCTCTACCTCCTTAAAATGTCTTCCTTTCCCCATTTTCCTAATAAAACTATCCTTTTCTGTAAGATCTGTCGGTCTGTGGTTCGCCTCAAGCAAAATATCTTATACATTACTGTATATAACAATATCAGTCTAAAGTCACCTGAAATACAAAAATACTGATTACTCACATATAGCTGGTAAGTGTTGATGTTTCTCAACAACAGCTCAACAAATAGCAGCTGGAGAATACACACTTGCAGGTTTTTGGCCATTTCGTGCCTACTGTACATCCTCCAGTGAACTTATTGTGGCACCGTGCTGAGATCTTAGAAAAAAAATACTTTAGAACCGATTACGCCACCCCGAGGTTAACCGGGGAAATAACCCAATTAAGACACACAGGTTTGTAGGCCAAGGAACCCAGAGAGACGTGTGGACAATGTACAAAAATTTTATTTTCTATTTCACAATAAAAAAAATTTTTTTTAAAAAAGCTCATTAGCATACAATGCTAAACTTAAGTCAACCAGGCACTCTGTATACTCACAAAAAAATAAACCAAATTACAGACAGACTTCACAATGGCTGGGACAGGCTAAATGAAGTACCGGTAGTACGAGTACACTCGTGCATTACACACGCGTCTACACACACACACACACACACACACAAGGTGAACCGTGAATCCAGGCAACACTGCACTCCACACTGCTCTAATAACACCAGTGCTCCAGCTAAATAGCCAACCTCCCGGCCACCCAGTGCCCAAGATGGACAGAGTTACATTCAATGAATCACACACATCCAGGACATAAACCAAACAAACTAATGAAAGAGCAAAAATTCTCTTTACAACAAACACACAAACAGAAAATAAGAAGAAAAAAAAAGACAAATAACAAATAAACCAAAAACAGAAATTTCGAGCTAGATGCTCACTGCAGCAGTCATATCAAATTCAGAGTTCTCCAAAAGCTACACAACATAGTATCCGTAAGGATTACAGATGCAGATAGCCGTAGCAGCAGGGCAGCTCCAAACCTACAGCAAGCCATCCATAATTACACTCCACAGGCACGGTATAACCGATAACCCGGAGCAGATGCACAAAAGAAAAAAAGAAAGCGAAACAAAACCGGAAGAGAAAAACAGCAGCGCCGTCCTCCGTCAATGCGGAAGACAGATACTTCCGCCTTTGAAGGGTTCACCGGCACAGCATCAGACACCCTTATCGCGCCAGGAAGAAAAGAACTATTAGTAAAAAAATCTTTTCTATGAACCAGAGAAAACGAAACTCACTTACCCGGATGAATCGTTTTATCACGCGAGTTGTACCGCTGCTCACAGCTCATAAACATGTCATGCACAAGGGCGCATGCGCAGAACAAGTTCCACGGCTAAGTAGTAAACAAACGCCAGTTAACATTACCCGATGCCGCAATACACAGCACGTAAGAAGCGTGCACCTACCTTTCAAAGAGTGGACAGTCTGACTCAACCAGATATCAATTGGCCACTGCGCACACTAAGGGAAAAGAAATATCGGCAGTTTAGTATACATGCCTCTCTCCATTAGCCACATAGCTACAAACACAAACCACACACCTTCCGCTCATGCGCACACCGTGAGGGCGGTCCTAGTCGTGGCGTACGCCAGGTAAGAGAACTCCCGCCTTAAATATAATCGAGAACCATTCTGATAGGTTATCGTGCGTGATGAATCACTTACCTATAAACCAATAAGGAGGGCCCATCACATTGCCACATTATGATGTTCAGTTAATTCTTCTATTACTAGTACGTCTTTATACTACAGTTCCCTGAATAAGCCACAGGTGCAATATGCTGCTGAGATTGTGTGTCTTATTAACGCTAACACCACCATGCTAACCACACCGCTAACCTTAACCTCATTAAGCTTTTATATAAACTGGTAGGTGCTCATTGTCACTGCAATTCTGCAGGCCGTGTACGTGTTAGTATCTGCACAGGAATCCTGGAGGAGCTGATGTGGATCTCTGGAAGTCCAGGGATTTGAACTCAAACCTTCCAGCCCTGTAGCTTGTCTTTCTTATTTTAGATTTAACAGCAACCTCTGTGCACGAGTGAAAAATTACTTCTGCCTGCACCGCTGCCTGTCCACGAGATTCTTAGATAAGATGCTGTGTGTTTTTGGAACTACTCTGTACATGTCGACGCTCGTCTATTGTGTCATCTAACAGCCAAATCTATTAAAAGACAACGTTTCCTTGAAGCCTGAACCCCAACATACACAGCTCAACAAATGAAACGTGTTAAAGCTGCTTATAGAGAATTTAGAATACAGAGACTGAGGAAGTGAGAGAGAGTAATGACAGCACACAGCTCTGTGGTGTTAATAACCACACGCCATGAACAGGAAACAGCACACCACAGATCAGGATGTAGCTCCTGAATACAGAGACACTCACTTTCTCTCTCTTTCTCTCTTTGATCTCTGTCTGCTTTAAATGTTTAAAGTGGAATCAGAGAGCAAGCGATTATAATAAAATCACGGCTGACTGTTTAACCTTTTAAATTACACTAAAACTCTTAGAAAATCAGACTCTTAGTCTTAGAAATCATAGACAAAATATAGTTAGAAATGTGTGTGTGTGTGTGTGTGTGTGTGTGTGTGCATGTGTGTGTGTGAAATTTTGTGGTCTGAACTGCAGCAGATCAGAACAGACTTCAGTTAACAATAAAGCGTCACCTGTGTTGATCACATGACCATGTTATGGATAAAGCCACAATAAATAAGAGAAGTGTTTAGGTTTCAATAGTAATAGCGCTCATTGTTACAGTTTATATCACAGCACTGTTGAGTTCTGGATTCTGATTGGTCAGGAGGTGCTGATTAATTGTTCTATAACAGCAGCTCTGACAGTAGTGCAGCTCCACATCACAGGTTTATATTAATGCGCTGGGTCTAATACACTGTCGTTTCCATAGTAACAGCTCAATCACAGTGAACTCTCCATGGGGACAGAAACCTTTCAGTAAGGGAATGTTTAACATGTTAACTAAAGGAGTCTCCAGTGTCAGCGCTTTGTAACAATGAGAGGTAAAGCTGTAACCTAGTTTTGTGACGTCTTCAGGACAGAGGAGTTTGTGCTTCTTTATGGTTTCTCTGTGACACGACAAGCTGAGTTGTTTTCCTATTAGTGGGGGTAATCATAATTGACAGACCCCAATATCAGTGTTAAAGTATACAGTAATTAAATGTCTAAATGTCTAAATTCCTTTCCTCTATTTGGACACTAAACCATTTTAGTGGTTTATTTTTTATTGACAGCTCTACAAACAATCCTAAGAAAAAAAAATCATAGTAGGCGGCAGAAAAAAAAACAACTTTTTGTGAATTGTTTTATTTTTTAAATGAACTGTACATTAACACTTAATTAACAAACCACTGAAGATAGAGCTTTTACTTTTTTTTGTTACTTGTAAATCAGCTTTGTTGCCATGAAACACATACAGTACAGTGGAACCTTGGATTGTGAGCATAAATCATTCCGGACATGTGCTCATATATCAAAACACGTAAATCAAAGCAAAATTCTCCATAAGAAATAGTGAAAACTCTGATTATTCGTTCCATACCTCCAAAAAATAAATGCATAAAAATAATTAATACAATATATAAAGTAAAAATAGAACAAATTAACATGCACTTTACCTTTAAAATAAATAAATAAATCATGACAGATAAGTGTCTCCGTTTGTGATTGTGCGCGCACACGCTGTGTACAGTATGTGCCTGTGAAGTACACAATAACCCTTCCTCCTCTCTTATTTGAGAGGAGGAGGACACCTGTGTGGGATGACTTACACACACACACACACACACACAGAAACACACACAGAAACACACGGAAACACTGTTTTATCAGGAAAATAAACAAGAAATCTCTCTAATGACAATCGACTGAGCACAGACTAATAAAACAAATTAACCTGCACTTTATCCTAGGGCAAGAGGAGGAGGGAAGGAGGCAAGGTGTTCAATGACGCGTGTGCACACAGACAAAAATTGCAGGCTGATACAGAGAGACAAAATGGATCTTTAACCACTCTAATGAGATTTGCTTTTGCTTTACACGAGCGTACACACGTGTGTTATAATAAACATTCACTCATCTTTTATTTTTAGAGATAAGAGCAGGGCAGAATTTTACTTTAATTATTTCTTTACATGTTACTCCCTCCTCCGCAGGCAAAACGCTCTCATCCTCTCTCCAGTTTCATTTTCTTTTCCAAATCATGTTGATCAGATTATGACGGTCATACACAGCTCTATTATAGGGGCTTTAAACAGTTGTGATTGGAGCAGTCTGATTAGAATGACGTCATGCAGTGAGTCACACATCTATAAGTTTTGCCTGTGTGTATAAAGCTTTCACACAACTGCTGCTGATTTCACCATTTTACTTTTTCACTGTTTAAAACTACAACTCTATAACACCCACTACAACATGCAGAATACTTTATGTCTCTCAGTGTCGTTAAAAACACTGATGTCACACGCTTTCCTCTGTGCAGTCACTGAAAGTAAGACTAGGAAGCTTCCTAAAGAACTTTTATGTCCTACTCTGAGGTAGGACTATTTTAAGTCCTAAATGAACTTTGAACCTGATTCCTACGAGTGATTCTGAGATGCTGAGTAAATACGGGCCCTGTCCTTTACTCCGAGACCACAGATTCCTAAAATCTTTTGGATTAAATCTCAAATATCCATCTATTTAATGGAGCTCACTGAAAGTCAGGCTACTAAATGTCGTGATGATTTGTGATGTTAATTATTTCCTGAGCCATCAGGAGACTCTTCTGTAGGTCACACAGGTCAAATCAGCAGTGTGTGACGACTTCCTGTAGAGAGACAGACAGAGAGATTGTTTTAATAATGAGACACACTACTGACTTAACTAGGATTAATCAGGAGTGTGTGTGGTACCTTCTCATCCGAGTCACTGCTGATAACACACACATCTGGAAGAAACACAGATATCAATCCACATTCAATTATATCTCATAACTGATATAAACAGTACACACACACACACACATTAATTAGACACATGCTCTGAGTCTTCGTGTTACTGTGTATCATGAATGATGATAAATAAGGGAAAGTTGATCTACATAGTGATGGTGAATGGGGTTAAAGTTCTCACCTGGTTTCCTGGAACAGAACACACACATGTACATGATGTTAATGAGAACAGAGACTGAACACACACACAGCAGGACTAGAATTATAATCCAGAGGAGTCCAGGTCCTGTAGGTGGCTCAGGATCACAACACACAGAAGAGTTACTATCTGAAACACAGACACACAGTGACACAGAGATCTCAGTACAGTATGGAGCAAAACCTCATCTGGACAATTAAATAGGATAGTGTACGAGTCTTATATGTGAATAAACCGTTACTATAGAAACAATGATCTACAGCTGCACAGAAACACGGAGGTAAACACAGCATCAACAAAGTGTAGATAAAGTATTGGCACCCACCTGTAGTAAAGTCGAGTCTGATGTGTTTCCCAAACTGAGTGTGTGTCGCATCATTTCGACCTCCACAGTAATAAAACCCCAGATCTGTCTCTATAACTCCAATAATCACTAAACTGACTGAACTGTTACTTTCTGTTACATCAAAGTGACTCTCATCTACATTATAATCTACATAAAAGTGTTTATACAGTCTTCCTTGTCTGGCCGATATAATCTGCCTCACGCCTGCTGAGTTCATCTGATACCACGATATCTCTGAACACTGAGTGATGTTACAGAGCAGAGTGATGTTCTCTCCAGGATCAACAGATCTGAGATCAGCTGAAATGATCTGAAGGAGACTCAGACTGATGAGACCTGAAAGAACAACATCACATTAAGAGATCAGATTCATCACCGCTCTAGAAAACCTCACACACCGCAGCATTATTTCATTCATAGAATAAACCCTCACACTTCCACTAAAACACATGTAGGTACAAGTGAGATAGCAACGTTGTCTAAATGTTGTTCTTTTATAGAATCTTCATCACTGGGTGTATAAATATAAATCTATAAACTCACCAAACAGCAACTGTGGAGTAAACACGAGCTCGGCCATTTCTCACACACACCCTCTACACATGGGTATGAGTAAAAGTCCTCACTGTCTAGGGTGTCTCCACAACCCTAGAGAACAGCTTTACCACTACAGAACAGGACTTCCTGTACTACAGCCTGTGTTCAATAACCTGCTAAACTCACTTGTTAGAATATTTATTGCTCAGAAATCACACACAGACTCAATAACAGCTTGTCAGTGATAGAATTCAGTACGGAGAGTTGAATACATTTCCAGTTACTCCGGTCGAAAGTGTAGAATGGGATTTAATTTAAACTGGACATTCCATTGGTACTCATAATAATGCAATAATGCTATAGTGCAACTGAGGACAGAAACTAAATCATCTCACAGACGATCAACAACATTAAATGTAAAGATGAACAGATATGAAGTTTGACATGTTTTCCATAAGGAATAATAAAAATGTAATCAATGAAACGTTGCTGTAGTATAAGAGAAATAAAACACATTGAGGCATGATTTTAATGGAAAATAATCCATTTTAGAGTGCTAACCTTAACTCTGCTTCATCACACTATCCTGTTAATGATTACGCCTTTATTTCTACATATTATATATATATATATAATTTCATAACATTTGTCACGGATGCATCTGTGACAGACACGCGCACAAATCTTTTTTGCTCTTTACTCACTCCAAAGAGTTCACTTGGTACAGTAGACGACCTCCCCTTCAGCAGGTATGTGAAAATCTAAGGTTAAATCTGGCACGATTGGGGATAAATAATCATCAAAGGACCTCAGACTTGCTCCGCTCTTTAAGAGGAGGTGTTGAACTTGGAGGTGTGAGCAGGGCGAGGCCATGTTCCCCCGGGACTTTAAAGGCAGGTGGACTGTATTCCAGTTGTTCCAGTTGTTTGATCACCAGTTAGAGACAGCTGGTACAAGGGCAGTTGGTTGGTTAAACCACTTAAACGGAAAGCTGAAGCCCTGAAGCCATAATCACATATCAGTGTTTGTAGATCACTCAGTCTGTTTAGAACACTGCCTAGTTAAATATGTACTATTACTGCTGATATTTAATCTGATAGACACAAACAGATTAAAGATCTATAAGATGTTGTGTATGAACTCACCGAACAGCGTCTGTAGACTAAATGTAGAGCAGAGTTTGTCCATTTCTCACACACGCCCTCCAGCTCTGACAACAAGTGCTGCTGTTTCACACTCAGTTACGTCTGGTTTTAGCCACATGCTACTACATCCTGTTCTGTGTTTTATCTGTCATTGTCACTGCTGTTATTTTTTAAAGTTACAAACTGATCCTAGTACATTTTAGCGGTTTATTTTTTATTGACAGCTCTACAAACAATACTAACAAAAAAATCATAGCAGGCTGAAAGAAATTAAAACAACTTTTACCACAAAAATGTGCAAATGTGAATTGTTTTATTTTTAAATAAATTGTACATTAACACTTAATTAGCAGACAACCGAAGGTAGAGCTTTTATTTTTGTTACTTGTAAATCAGCTTTTTGCCATGAAACACATACGAGCCTTGAACTGTGAGCATAATTTCTTCCGGAAGCAGGCTCGTATATCAAAACACATAAATCAAAGCAAATTTTCCCATAAGAAATAATGAAAACTCAGATTATTCATTCCACAGCCCAAAAAAAATAAATACATAAAAATAATTAAAACAATATATGAAGTAAAAATAGAACAAATTAACCTGCACTTTACTGCACTTTACTAAATCCTGACAGTTAAGTGTCTCCATTCACCCACTTTTAATTTTTAGAGATAAGAGCAGGGAAAACTTTTAAATTATTTCTTTACATGTTACTCTCTCCTCCGCAGGCAAAACACTCTCATCCTCTCTCCAGTTTCATTTTCTTTTCCAAATCATGTTGATCAGATTATGACGGTCCTACACAGCTCTATTATAGGGGCTTTAAACAGTTGTGATTGGAGCAGTCTGATTAGAATGACGTCATGCAGTGAGTCACACATCTATAAGTTTGGTCTGTGTGTATAAAGCTTTCACACAACTGCTGCTGATTTCACCATTTTACTTTTTCACTGTTTAAAACTACAACTCTACAACACCCACTACAACATGCAGAATACTTTATGTCTCTCAGTGTCGTAAAAACAGTGATGTCACACACTTTCCTCGGCGCAGTCCTACTCCTCACTGAAAGTAAGACTAGGAAGCTTCCTAAAGAACTTTTATGTCCTAAACAAATGTTGAACCTGATTCCTACGAGTGATTCTGAGATGCTGAGTAAATACGGGCCCTGTCCTTTACTCCGAGACCACAGATTCCTAAAATCTTTTGGATTAAATCTCAAATATCCATCTGTTTAATGGAGCTCACTGAAAGTGAGTCTACTAAATGATTTGTGATGTTAAATATTTCCTGAGCCATCAGGAGACTCATGTGTAAGTCACGCAGGTCAAATCAGCAGTGTGTTGCAGGATGACTTCCTGTAGAGAGACAGGCAGAGAGAATGTTTTAATAAAGAGACACACTACTGACTTAACTAGGATTAATCAGGAGTGTGTGTGGTACCTTCTCATCCGAGTCACTGCTGATAACACACATATCTGAAAGATAAACAGAAATCAATCGACATTCAATTATATCTCATAACTGACATAAGCAGCACATACACACACACACACACACACACACACACACACACACACACACACATTAATTAGACACATGCTCTGAGTCTTAGTGTTGCTGTGTATCATGAATGATGATAAATAAGGGAAAGAGGATCTACATAGTGATGGTGAATGGGATTAAAGTTCTCACCTGGTTTCCTGGAACAGAACACACACATGCACATGATGCTAATAAGAACAGAGACTGAACACACACACAGCAGGATTAGAATTATAATCCAGAGGAGTCCAGGTCCTGCAGGCTGCTCAGGATTAAGAGGCTCAGGTGTGTTACCTGTGTTATAAGAGTTACTATCTGAAACACAGACACACAGTGACACAGAGATCTCAGTACAGTATGGAGCAAAACCTGATCTGGACAATTAAATAGGATAGTGTACGAGTCTTGTATGTGAATAAGCCGTTACTATAGAAACAATGATCTACAGCTGCACTAATGTCAAACTCCCTTTGACCGATCAGAATCATTATAACCTCCACAGTAATAAAACCCCAGATCTGTCTCTCTAACTCCAATAATCACTAAACTGACTGAACTGTTACTTTCTGTTACATCAAAGTGACGTCTACATTATAATCTACATAAAAGTGTTTAATCGCTTTTGCCGATATAATCTGACTTACACCTCCTGAGTTCATCTGATACCACGATATCTCTGAATACTGAGTGATGTTACAGAGCAGAGTGATGTTCTCTCCAGGATCAACAGATCTGAGATCAGCTGAAATGATCTGAAGGAGACTCAAACACCTTGCGAGACCCACTGTCCACGAGAGCCCATTCAGCCACTCTGCCATTGTTGACCAGTCGGATGCCTACCTGCCACCTGTGCACTGCTTCTAACCTGTGTGCACATCCTCACTACTTTTCTTCCCCTTCTTTCCTCCCTCCCTCCTTAAATCCCCTTCCTTTTCCCATTCTCCAAATCATCATCAATGGACACTGGGTTTGGTCCGTGCTTTAAAAGCAGGTGTGGAGATTAGCTCAGGGTTTGGAAGTCTGTAGAAAGTGTGCGGCACCTGAATGCGGAGAGTGGCATGTGAGTGTGGGGATGATATGTGCCCAGGGACTTTAATGGTGGGTAGACTGTATAACACTGTTTGATTTACCAGGCAGAGACAGCCGCTGAAGTACTGTATGCACCGTCTGTTGAGCCACAGACAGAGGTGAGTAGTAACGACGTATATTTACTCCGTTAAATTTACCACACATGAGTGTGTTTCACCAATCAGATGTAGCAATACTAATCACATGACTCCGTTTGACCAATCAGCTGCAATAACAGTAACCAAATGGAGTCAAATGATGACACAAGTGGGGGGGGGGGGGGGGGGGGGGGGGGGGAGTGTCTTCAGCAGTGACAGATACTGGAGCAAACATGTCGCAGTTAGATTATCTGTTTTTTTTATGGCCCAAGCACTATAGGGAGTGCAGGAGCCTCTTCTTTTCCTTTTCCTGGATCTTTTGTTCCACCCCTTTGGGACTTTTCTTAGCATGCTCAAAAATTCATGAAACTTGGCAGACAGGTTGGAATCTGCTGTCATCAGGGTGCCTGAGAGTCGCGTGGCCCTCAGGGCCCTCAGGGTAGCTCATACACACTTTATTTTGGTCATTATTTTGGGCCGATGGATTTTGATATACTCCTCCTGGGGAATTTATACAATGTGATCTAAAGACATTGAGGATACAAAATTGCGAAGGGATTTTTGATTTCTCAATCGGGTCAGCCGTGATAATGTCTTAAACTTACACCGAAAAATGATTAATACATTTCTGTGTGGTAT